>JASVEL010004133.1:0-47060 GCA_032618575.1 Nicotiana noctiflora | reverse complement strand
AATCGACCTTCTACCACGAGCCTTCGCCGAAATAATTCAACCAAAGCTGAATCAGAACTCGGCCTATGTACCCTCGACTCAAATTAATCAACGAATGTTCAACGACAGTTGAACTGGGACTCAGGCCACGAGCCTTCGCCAAACTAATTCAACCATAGTTGAATCAGAACTCGAGCTATATTTCCTTGACTCAAATTCATCAACGAATGTTCAACGACAGTTGAACTGGGACTCAGGCCACGAGCCTTCGCCGAAATAATTCAACCATAGTTGAATCAGAACTCGGGCTATGTGCCCTCGACTCAAATTAATCAACGAATGTTCAACGACAGTTGAACTCGGACTCAGGCCACGAGCCTTCGCCGAAATAATTCAACCATAGTTGAATCAGAACTCGGGCTATGTGCCCTCGACTCAAATTAATCAACGAATGTTCAATGACAGTTGAACTGGGACTCAGGCCACGAGCCTACGCCAAAATAATTCAACCATAGTTGAATCAGAACTCGGGCTATGTGACTTCGACTCAAATTAATCAACGAATGTTTAACGACAGTTGAACTAGGACTCAGGCCACGAGCCTTCGCCAATCTAATTCAACCATAGTTGAATCAGAACTAGGTCTATGTGCCCTCGACTCAAATTAATCAACGAATGTTCAACGATAGTTGAACTGGGACTCAGGCCACGAGCCTTCGCCAAACTAATTAAACTATAGTTGAATCAGAACTCGGGCTATGTGTCCTTGATTTAAATTAATGAACGAATGTTTAACGACAGTTGCACTAGGACTCATGCCACAAGCCTTCGCCTAAATAAGTCAACCATAGTTGAATCAAAACTCGATCTATGTGCCCTCGACTTAAATTAATCAACTAATGTTCAACGACACTTGAACTGGGACTCAGGCCACGAGCCTTCTCCAAACTAATTCAACCATAGTTAAATCAGAACTCGGGCTATATGCCCTCGACTCAAATTAATCAACAAATATTCAGTGACAGTTGAATTGCGACTCACGCCACGAGCCTTCGCCGAAATAATTCAACCATAGTTGAATCAGAACTCGAGCTATGTGTGACTCAAATTAATCAACGAATGTTCACAAACAGTTGGACTGGGACTCAGGCCACGAGCTTTCGCAGAAATAATTCAACCATAGTTGAATCAGAACTCGGGATTTGTGCCTTCGACTCAAATTAATCAACGAATGTTCAACGACAGTTGAACTGGGACTCAGACCATGAGCCTTCACCGAACTAATTCAACCATAGTTGAATCAGAACTCGAGCTATGTGCCCTTGACTCAAATTAATCAACGAATGTTCAACGATAGTTGAACTGGGACTCAGGCCACGAGCCTTCACTGAAATAATTCAACCATAGTTGAATCAGAACTCGGGCTATGTGCCCTCGACTCAAATTAATCAATGAATGTTCAACGACAGTTGAACTGGGATTCAGGCCATGAGCCTTCGCCAAAATAATTCAACCATAGTTGAATCAGAACTCGGGCTATGTGCGCTCGACTCAAATTAATCAACAAATTTTCAACGACGGTTGAACTGGGACTCAGGCCACGAGCCTTCGCCGAAATAATTCAACCATAGTTGAATCAGAACTCAGGCTATGTGCCCTCGACTCAAATTAATCAATGAATGTTCAACGACAGTTGAACTGGGACTCAGTCCATGAGCCTTCGCCAAACTAATTCAACCATAGTTGAATCAGAACTCGGGCTATGTGCCCTCGACTCAAATTAATCAACGAATGTTCAATGACGGTTGAATTGGGACTCAGGCCACGAGCATTCGCTGAAATATTCAACCATAGTTGAATCAGAACTCGGGCTATGTTCCCTCGACTCAAATTAATCAACGAATGTTCAATGCCAGTTGAACTGGGACTCAGGCCACGAGCCTTCGGCAAAATAATTCAACCGTAGTTGAATCAGATTGGACTCAGGCCATTAGCCTTCGCTGAAATAATTCAACCATAGTTGAATCAGAACTCGGGCTATGTACCCTCGACTCAAATTAATCAATGAGTGTTCAACGACAGTTGAAATGGGACTCAGGCCACGAGCCTTCGCCGAAATAATTCAACCAATAGTTGAATCAGAACTCGGGCTCTGTACCCTCGACTCAAATTAATCAACGAATGTTCAACGATAGTTTAACTAGAACTTAGGCCACGAGCCTTCGCCAAACTAATTCAACCATAGTTGAATCAGAACTCGGGCTGTGTGCCCTAGACTCAAATTAATCAACAAATGATCAATGACAATTGAACTGGGACTCAGGCCATGACCCTTCGCCGAAATAATTCAACCATAGCTGGATCAGAACTCGGGTTATACGCCCTTGACTCAAATTAATAAATGAATATTCAACGACAGTTGAACTGGGACTCTGGCCATGAGCCTTCGCGGAACTAATTCAACCATAGTTGAATCAGAACTCGGGCCATGCGCCCTCGATTCGGACACACACCACTACGCTTAGCAACAACCAAACCAAGATCCAAGCCATGAATATTTGCCGAATAAGTTCAACTGCGGTCGAACTAGGATCCGGGTTGCCTACCTCCGCCGATAAATTGGCGAATAAACTAAGGCGCAAGGCAGACATCCCTACTACCCAGCGAAATGCCCAGTCGCATCCCGAACGGGATTATAATTGGAACAAATCGCCTTCAAGGAGACATATTTCCTGCCCCCCCCCCCCAATATAAAAAAAGGTGGGGGAGCACAAATAAAACAAGCAATAATTGAGCAGTACGAAAAGGGGAGCTCCCCCTTGATTCAAAGGAACAATCACGAGCCACGCCCGTCCACACCAAACCGAACATTATCCAAAAAGAAAAGAAAACAACAACAACAACAAAAAAAAAAAAACATTCAGCAACAACCGCTAGAAAGAAGAAAAGATCACTCTTTTTTACTCAGGACCATCCGCACCGTCGCCCGCCCTAGTCGCACAATCTCCTGCTCCGGCTGCTTCGCCACCCGCTCCGCCTGCGCCACCGCCCGCAATTTCCATACCATTGCCGGGCCCCACCAGCACCATCATCAATACCAGGCGTTGAAGCGTCGAAACCGCATTCCACACGAGCCTCCCGCGCCCTCTGGCGTGCTTCTTCGAAAACCGCTTCGGAAATGATGTCGGCTTTGAATAGGTGCTTGTACATGTCTTGCTAGGCCTCAACATAAACCCAAACCTCGCGGGAACCACCCATAAAAGCGGACTACTCTTGGATGCACCTGTTCTCTTCCTTCAAAAGTGCGATTTGTCCCGCCACATCCTGAGCACCCCGCTCTAGAATCCTAATCCGCTCTTCAAGGCTGATTTCCCTGAAGGCAGCAGTAGCTCTAACCAATGACAACTGGGATTTGTTAGCACAGATAACACCCTGCAATTCGTCCGCCCGGGCCGAGGCCTCAGCCCCTTCACTTCAAAGCGGCCATTTCTCCTTCTAGTGCAGCAACCTTCTCACTCCATTCCGAGGTAACCTCCGTCACCTTGGTTAAGCACAAACGCTCACACTCTATCGAAGCCCTTCGCCCAGCCTCGAGTTCGTCATCCTTCCGACGCAACTAATCCTCCAAGGCTCTTATGCGACCGAGTGCTTGGTTCGCCTGCAACTCCCTCCTCGCCAACTCTTCAACTAACGCCCGGTTATGGGGGTCAATCCTTATACGCTCACTCAGCTCCCTACACTTGTTTCGGTAATGACGGCACTTGTCAAGAATGCATAAAAGTACTCCGGACCAAACATTTGTCCGACGAAGACTCTCCACCTGCAACAAAAACGTCTGCAAAATAAAGAACGAGAGGTCATACAGGGATACGAAAGTTGTAAAAAGAGGGGAATAAATAGTAAACAAATAATCGGCCACCCCCCCCAATACGTACCCTCATCACCATCACTGCTACCTCGTTCATCAAACCAACGTCTAGCACCCCCCTCAACGATTTTGTTCTCTATAGCAGAACACAACTGACCAAGCTGCGACACCAAAGCAGAGTCCAACGGCAATAAATTCTCGTTCACAGGAATTCAACAACACGTGGCCTCTCATCCGGATGGACCGCCGCACTCGTGATCCCATCACGAAACATGCGGATGTCCTCGGAATCTAAGTTAGAATCAGACGTAGATCCCTCTCCCACCGCCGCCATCTCCGTCGAAGGAGTACTCGAACCGCCAATATCCACTACCACCCGAGAAGGTTCCCCCAACTCGACCATATGTGTCGAAGACTGAGCAATAGGGGCGGCACTTCCCTCTCGATCCTCTCGAGCTCGAGCCTCATTTTCTCCTGGCCTTTCGCCTGGAGTATGCGTCTCGTCGACATCCTCCCTCGCCCCAGTAGGGAGGGAATCCACATTTATCACAATAGGAGGAACAGGTCGAACCGCCACTGATGGAGCCGGAGGGGAAATAATCCTACGTTTGACAAAAGGTCTATCTTCCTCATCACACAAAGACGAACCGTATCGAGGGCGAACGGTCACCGACAGACCGTCGCCACAAAGTAAAGGACATGAAGGAGACGGCGCTGTGGAAGACTCAACCGATGCGGCCGTGGGCACCTGACATGGCACCGATGCAACAAAGAACCAGGCAATCGCACCAGGCCGTCGAAACGCCAATTGAGGGGCTCTGCCTTGGTACACTATCCCTGCAGACAAAGGACACGGTCAACCCCAGGATGTATTAGCTTCGAAATAATCCACACACGGAGAATATAAACCTATTACCTACAGCCGGCCCCGGCCATATTTCTCCCAAAAAGACGGCCACGAGCGAACCCCTTCGGTGTGCTGAACCACGGCTTCGAGCCACCTGCGCAAAATGGTGAACAAAGGCAGGGGCGACCTCTCAGCTACAGAAATGATAACGAAAATAGTGATTATCTAAACATAAGAAGAGGAAGAGAATCAATCCTACTACTTAAAAGGGACAACTTACGTCTGTAATTCCAAGTCTCCGTGAATCTTGGAGAGGGTGCCACCAGGTGCTCGGTCCGAATATAGAAAAATTGTTCAAATGGGTGAGGCTCGACCTCGTCGTCTAAAAACAGTCGTCAACCCCTTAGGACCACGCGGGCTCATCCGAAGCATACTCCCCCGCACTCGCTGATGAGCGTATAGAGCAAGTATATGTTTGAGCGTAACAGTCCTTCCTGCTAGCTGCGTAAACTTTAAAAACATCGCCAGAAGTTTGTATAGAGACGGGGTGGGCTGCCCTGGGCACACATTGTAGTATCGACAAAAGTCAACTACCAAATTGGAGAGTGGGACCCTGAACCCCAACCTAAGAGAGTATGCGTAAAAAACACAGTACCCATTATGGTCGGTATGGACCCTTTCCTCTGGTCGGGCGAATATGATGTCAGCATGAGAAGGCACGAACCCTTGTTCCGGTAGTTGAGCCATACCCACCTCCCCCATCAATGGGGCCTTATCCACCAGGTCATCCCCACCGTCGATGATGAAATCCACTGCCAGGCTCCCAGCCGCGGGAAATATTTCGTCTACCAGCGGAATTGTCTCAGCTTCATTTTGCCCATCATCCCCCAGCACTGGAGACAGGCCTTCAATCACCGGAAGACTAATCGGTACGACCATCGGAAGAATTTCATGGGAGGAAGAACCAGCCATTGATTAGTTGCCTAAAGACTAAAGTAGGGTATTGGATTCAGCTAAGAACGGAGAAGAACTCTTCGCAAAGAAGAATGAATTCAAAAAGCTCACAAGAAATAAGAGCTGCGGAAATCCCAAAAATAAACTACAGAATGCCAGGAATCAAGTATCCCAAACTATTTTATAGGCAACACAATCGGTTTTCCGAAAAAACAACGGGTGCCATTAAATGCACAATCCAACAGTCAAAAATAGTTCGGTTCTACCGAAACGGGCATCACCACGATTGAGGTTATAGAGTATATGCCTGATCACAACTGTTGCCTCACTCGTTACGGAAAAATGAATGATTTACCACCAAGGGCAGGTTAGATCCAATACCCTCAAATTCGTATGGACTGTATACGAAAGATCAGACCTGCGTTATACGGGAGGAAGAGGGGAAGAGATGCCATGATTTCGACACAAGCAGTTGTCATTCCCCCTCTCGCCCGGAAAAGGTCAATTCCTCGACCGATGAAATCCGCTCATCAGGTTCAACCTCGAAGCGACCATGATAAGCGGGGGAACTAACTGTATGGGTCATAATCCGATTCTACAAAAATCTACAAGACTAATCATCCCTTTTAACTAACGTAGTAAGTGCCATGATAACTTTTAATTAAGAGAGCTTCCTGTATCCGCCTACAATGGTTATAAAGGTCACGACTTATATGATATGTCGGAAATAACCTCGTAACATGGGCCCAACCCCAGTTCCAGTTCAATTGTTGTTGAACATTCGTTTATTAATTTGAGTCCAGGGCACATAGCACGAGTCCTTGCGTGTGGACGAGATGAATCAGTCTCGCTCGAATTGGGTTATTTCCCCTTTTCTCGATGTTTTCCCTTCGTTTCTCATTTCAGGAAGAGCTACGCGATCTTGCTAGGAAATCCCCACAGACGGCGCCAAATTGTTTGACTTAAAATGTTACTGATCATTTATGAATTCAAAACAATCAATTTAAATGGAGGGTCAATCATAGCAAGTCGTAACATATCAAAAATCTCACAAGGAACAAGAAAATGGAAATATTTATACTAGTAACAGAAAATATCGGTGATCTTTATTCATGATAATAGAGTAGTCTGCCTCCCCATGGAGAGGTTTAGAGCTTTACAATTATGTTTTATTTGATCTACCCTCTTTCTGCCTTTTTCTCTTGGGTTCTGACTCTGTATTTTATTCTGTATTTTTAGAGTCCCCATAGGAAGAGTGGAATCCCTTCCATGGCTTCTCCTTTGGTATTTATAAATATTGTTGTATGAATCGACCTTCTTGGGGTTGGGCCCACATTAGGAGGTTATTTCCGACATATCATATGAGTCGTGACCTTAATAACCATTGTAGGCGGATACGGGAAGCTCCCTTAATTAAAAGTGATCGTGGCACTTACTATGCTTACGTTAGTTAAAAGGGATAATTAGTCTTATAGATTGTTGTAGAATTGAATTATTAACCATACAAAAGTACCTAACATTTCCACAAGATGAGTGTTGCAGATCTATAATGCTAAGATGGTTGTGTGATAATATAAGATTAAATAATATTAAAAATGTCCACATTGGGTAGAAGGTGTAAGTAGGACATATGGAAGATACAGTGAGAGGTATCGTAAGATGATTTGATCATGTCTCGCGTCAATTTCAAGCTGAATTTTTGACTGTTCGATCAAGTAACCAAACCGTAACTTTCATTTGTCTACTTATTTTTCTGAATAGTATTGGTCTAGTTGAGTTTAGTTGGAGCGACATAATAAATGAGGATTCATATAGTTGAATCTAACTTACTTGTGATTGTGTTTTACTAGTTGTTATTGCTTTTTTTGGGCAGGGAGGGAGGACAAAACTTTCTCGGAAGCAAAGTTGTCTATTCTCAGGACTAAAACCCGAGACTTTCGATTAAGGCCAAGGGATCTCAACTTTCTCGGATTAGGAAACCTGAGTTTCTAAAGACACATAACATGCAAAAAGATATAGCAATCCTTTATTATTCAAGGGCAGAGATCAGATCAGATCAGATCTCATCTCATCTTCTGTTACAACCATAAAACTTGACAACTAAATCCCCACAAACATAGCCAAATAGGATGTAGTAATAATACTAATAGTAAATATATAAACCTTAACTTAGAAAATGAAAATATCAAAGACCACCCCATCATTCACCAACCATTGCACTATCCATTGTCACTCATTATATAAAGAGTAGATCAGTTTACTCTTCAGTTTTCTCCACTGGAACTTCTGTGGTAGCTTCAGCTGCAGCTGGAGCTTCAGTTGTTTCAACAACTTTTCCTTCTTTTGCCTCAGTCTTCACTTCAGCTAATTCTACTGCTGGAGTTTCAACTTCAGCAGCAGCTACTGTTTCCTCAGCTGCAGGTGCTACTGTTTCTGCTTTTGCAGCTTCTTCAGCCACTGGAGCTTCTGTTTCTGCTTCTGTCGTTGCTTCTTCAGCTACTGCATCCTCAGCAGCGGGGGCTGCTTTCTCTTCAACTTGAGCAGTCTCTTCTACTGGTGCTGGTGCTGGTGCTGTTTCGGTCACAGTTTCTTCCGCCGCATGAGTTGGTGGGGCGGATTCCTCTGCCTTGGGTGCCTCTTGTGTAGTTTTCACCTCGACCTCAACTGGAGCAGTTCCTACTACTTCTACTGGTGCAGATTGAACCTTCATAACCAAAAACAATTAAAAATAAAAAGAATGAAAGAAAAAAATACCTCAATGAATATGAAAGTCAATTCTTAAAGTAAGATCATTGGTCAAGGCGGAGCTACATGTTACAAATGAGAATTGAATCTGCTTTGTCGAAAAATTATAAATGTATGCTTTTGTATATATAAATTGTTGAATTCCTTTGACATAAGGAAGTGTAGTGAGGGAAGTTGATCAAAATTTTACTTTAAGCTGCAAATTTGGATCCTATGTATTAAAATTCTTGCATTTTTTGCATCTCCTTACCAATATTTCTAACTTCTCCGTTATCATTGGTTGATCATCAAGATAAAGATCATATAGAATGAACAATTCAAAATGGTGAAATGGAGTTGCTACTGCTTTTATTTGAAAGCCAATATTTGATTAATTAAGGTACAATTGAACATTGACATAGTATTTTTTGAATTCTTGACGATTTAGATACACATGTTCTAACAAAATTTATCACAAGAAGAAACATGCTATTTCCAAGCTTAATTTTCATTAAAAAATGGTTTAAAATCCCTTGTGTAAGAATGATCTATTAACTTTCTGTTTCACAACAATGATCATTAATCTACCCTAGACTTGATTACAAGATTAAAGGGTAATTGATTTGTTATACATTATGATATCTCTATAAAACTCATCCTTTATAACAATACTTCACTATAACGTGGTCAAGTTTTTTTTGGAATAAATCTTTTATATTATGTTATTATATATATATATATATATATATATATATAACAACACTTCATTATAGCAGCCAAAAATATTTTGGATAAACGAGGTTATTATAAAAATACGGTAAAAGTATTGCTAGCTAGCTTATAAGAGTAAACAAACATTAGGTTCTTATTTGAAAAAGAAAAGAAAAAAAACAGGAAGAATAATCAATGCATAAATAACCAGAAAAATATACCTCAACACTGGCCATTGGAAATGGAGAAATAAACTTGAAACTAAGATTTGAAGAAAGAGTAAAGAAGAAAAGGAGCAAAGGTGGCTAAAGTGCTTTGAATGGGAAACTGATGATGAAGAGTGATCAATTGAGGTCTATTTATAGGGAAGTAAAAATGTATTGTATTAATTAAATTAATATATATTAAAAAAAAGGAGAAGAATCTTGAGGGATATACAAATTGACATCTCACATCAGTGACATAAAAGGCGGGACAAAATAGGCAGGTCTAGTTGTAAATATATCTATGCTTTACTATATCTTTAAAAGTATTAAAACAATTCAATGATACTTGGTTTCTATTTTTTTATAATTTTTAAGTTGAGAGTCTTCTTTCTGCAGATATTATTGAATAGTTGATCCATTTATCTCAAAGTTATTCTATTTTTCTTCCTAACAAGTAGACATGGTCATGCTAATCGGTTAAGACTTTATAATATTACTCTTTTATAGAAAAAATTATAGGTTGTAATATCGTTACTATGATTTTTAAAATTTATTTAAAGAACATATGTAGTTAAATTGAATGTAACTTGACTCTAAAAATTGGTCAAATTAACCATTACTTAATTGTATAAGGTTGGAGCAATGGTGGATTCAGAATCTAGACATGTATTTTAAGTTGAGAAAATAGGTTATGAAAAGCATGTTTAGATTTATAAAAAATTAGTCCCTACCTGTGACGATCCAAAGGGTCATCACCGTATTTCTCCCTTTCTCCGCACTTTTAAGGCCTTGGAAACCTCACTTTTGGCTGTCTCGATTTGCGTACATAATGCGGGTGCGAAGCCGAAATTTTTTTATGTTAAAATATATGGATTCTGTGAAATATTTGAGAAATTATGCTATTAATATTGATATAGTTAGCTTTGGTCAATATTTTGAGTAAACGGACCCGTGATGTGACGGTCCCGAGTGATTCGTAAAAAAATATGGGACTCGGGCATGTGCCCGGAGTCGAAATCTGAGGTCCAGAACCCCAGTAAACGAATTTTTCTGTTAAATTGTTTTCTGAAATTATTAAGAAAAAATAAAAATGAAAATGAGTTAGAAAATATAGGTATCGGGTTCGTATTTTAATTCCGACACCCGGTACAGGTCATAAATATTGGTTAAGCGCTTCCTGTAAAGTTTGATTGAAAACGGACATCGTTTGATGTGTTTTGGACTAAAAATGGAAAATTTGAACTTTGAAATGAAATTTATTAGTTTGGGGTTTGATTCGTTGAATTTGATGTTATTTTAGCGATTTGTTCGCTCGAGCAAGTTCATAGGATGATATTAAGTTAGTGTGTGTGTTTGGTTCGGAACCCCGAGGGTTCGCGAGTGATTTCGGGGGTGGTTCAGGATGTTTTTACACTTAGAAAATGTACAGGTTTCTTTAGCTGTTGCAGAACTCAGTTTCTTCTTCGCGTTCGCGAAGTACTCCACTCGTTCCCGAAGCTTCAGCTTCATCCTTCATCGCGTTTGCATTCATTGCACCGCGTTCGCGTAGAGTTATTGGACTCCGAGGGCCCAACCCTCTTCTCTTTTTTGTGTTCTTGATGGTTGGACCGCGTTCGCGTAGGGTCCCAGCCATTCCTCACCGCGTTCGCATGTAGGTCCACGCGTTCGCGTAGACCAATCCATGGGCCCCCAGCCTTTTCCTCTTCGCGTTCGCATCCTCTTTCACGCGAACGCGATGCTTACTCGTCTCCCTTCATCGCGAACGCGACTGGTGTGTCGCGAATGCGATAAACAATTTAGCCCAGCGAATTTTTAATTTAAAAATAGAACCAGTGACGGGATTTTCATAAAAACACCCGAAACCCTTTCTTCTCCAAGCACTTAGGCATCCATTGAAGCTCCCATTCGTCAAAACCTTTTGGGTAAGCATTGTTCCACTTATTTCTTTCGATTTTCTTCATTAATTACTGAAATCGTAGCCCTAAATCATGAAGTTAAAGGTAGAAATTAAGGGTTTTAAGCAAAGTTAGGATTTTGAGAATTTTGTGTAATTCAGCCCCAATTTGGGGTCGAATTTAAGAACCAATTATACATTTGAACTCGCGGGAGTATGGGTGAATTTATTTTGGTTCGAACCTCGGGTTTTTGACCAAGCGGGCCCGAGGTCGGTTTTGCAAATTTTGGGCAAAATGTTAGAAAGAATTTATTTAGGAATTTGGGTTGGATTGTTGAGTATTATTGATGATATTAAATCAATTATGTATAGATACAATTGAGCTGGAGCTAAATTCGAAAGGAAAGGCAATGCTTGAGGATTAAGTTGGCCGTAAACCTTCGAGGTAAGTGTTTGATCTAACTTTGGCTTGAGAGAATAGGATTAGAGTGTCATAAATGCTATTTGCTAATTGATCGAGTGCGGTGTATAGGCGTGGTGACGAGTGTCTATATACCGGAGTCTAGCATGACCGTGGGTCTTTGTTCGTATACGTTTTTGAGATAAATTAGAACTCTCCTAAGTTAAATTATGATTTGCTTCAAATGTGAAGAGATTGAGGATAAATTATAAAATATTAATATTTTGGAGCGATGACTAGAATGATAAATGCTATTGATTAAAAGTTGAAAGTAATGAAAAGAGTTGTGATTAATACCTTGCCGGGATGATTAAATATACTGAGTATTACCCTTGCCGGGTTGTGAAAGTTATTATTATTGTTCCCTTGCAGGGACTTGGTTGTTATTTGTGTTACTCCCTTGCCGGGACAATGCTTACTATTTAATTATTCTTCTTGCCCGTTTTGTCGTGACTGTTGTTTGGGTGAGGAAGAGTGATATTGCACGAAGGGTCATTCCGTGCTATTTATAATTGCACGAAGGGTCATGCCGTGCTATATTGTGACTATTTACGCACGAAGGTACATCCCGTGCTCTGAATTGATTATATTTGCACGAAGGGTCATTCTGTGCCATGAAATGAGAGATTTGTGAGGGAAAGCACGAAGGATAATGCCGTGCATTTTATTCGATTGTTTTGGGTGAGAATGAGAGTAAAAGTACGAAGGATGGTGCCGTGAAACTATTGAATTTCTTAATCTCTTATACAATATTGTTGTGCCCTATTTTTAATTACGTTGATGAAATATATATTCAATTGTACTCCCCACAACATGTCCCCTCCCTTTTATTTGTTTAGCTTCAGTATTTCTGTTATTTTTGGTGTATATATGTATATAGAACTGTACAGGTTGATTATGTAGTTTTGTCTAGCTTCGTCACTACTTCGCCGGGGTTAGGCTAGGCACGTACCAGCACATGGGGTCGGTTGTGCTAATGCTACACTCTGTGCCTTTTTTTGTGCACAGATCCAGGAGCAGCTTTTGGGCAGCAGTAGTAGGATATTATTCCAGGAGTTATCATCAATCCGGGACTTTTCGAGGTAGCCTAGTTGCCGTTCGCAGTCCGAAGTCCCTTTCCTTTACTTCAGTTTGTTTCCATTGTTTCGAAATAGGCTTATGTATTTTATTCATTCAGATTGGTTGTAGTATTCTTTAGTAGTATGTGAGCTAGTGACGCCAAGTTTTGGGTAGTGATATGATTCAACCTTCCGCATATTTGTTTTTATATTATTTGGTTAAACTTAAAAGTCTTCCGCATTTATTTAGTTGTTGTTAGCATATTATATTGTTGATACTGATACAGAAGGTGCAGTGTTTGGCTGGCCTAGCTCCGTTATTAGGCGCCACCACGACGCCCGATGGTGGGATAAATACGGATCGTGACAAGTTGGTATCAGAGCTCTAGGGTGCATAGATCTCGCTGCTCACGGACAAACTTAGTAGAGTCTAAGAGATCGGTACGGAGATGTCTGTATTTATCCCCCAAAGGCTACGGAGTTAGGAAACCTTTCCCTTTTGTTCTTTCTTGTCATGCGAATTTGTTTCTTAAATACTGATTGTCCTTCTACTTTGATCTTTCGCAGATGGCGAGAACACGTACGTCTTCTTCTACCGCGCAGCATCCCGAGCCTCCAGTAGCAGCTCCCGCGAGGGGCAGAGGCCGAGGTCGTGCCAGAGGCCGTGGTAGGGGCAGAGCTAGCCCCGGCAGCTCTAGTGGGCCCAACTCAGGTCCCAGAAGGGGCCATGTTCACCTCAGATCTTCAGGATGCTCTAGAGCAGATAGCAGGCTTTATGGACAGCGTCGCTAGAGCAGGTTTACTACCAGCAGCACCAGCCACTTCTCAAGCTGTAGGAGGGTTCACACTCCTACTACGCGTACTCCGAAGCAGGTAACTCCCCAAACTCAGGCTCTAGTGGTTCAGCCCGCAGTGGCAGCTCAGACAGGCATTACAGCTCAGGTCGGAGATGGAGCGACCATGTCTACGGATGCTTTATGGATACTTGATCGGTTCTCTAAGCTTTTTACCACCAGCTTCAGCGACATTGGAGGATCCCCAAGATTTTCTATTCAGTTGTCATGAGATTCTCAGGATAATGGGTATAGTGGAGACCAACGGGGTCGATTTTTTCACCTTCAGGGTTGCAGGATCCGCCAAGACTTGGTGGAGAGATTTCTGCCTGTCTAGACCGGCAGGGTCCCCAACTTTGGCATAGGATCAGTTTGCAGAGTTATTCTTGGAAAGGTTTCTATCGGTCACTCAGCGGGATGCACTTCGTAGGTAGTTTGAGCGCATCTAGCAGGGCTCTATTACTGTTACTCAGTACGAGACTAGATTTGTGGATTTGACATACCATGCAGTTGTGATACTCCCTTCAGAGCGGGAGAGAGTCTGAAGGTTCATTGATGGATTAATTCAGCCGATCCATCTTTATATGTCCATGGGAGTTGGTAGTGATTTTTCCTTTCAGGAGGTGACCAACGCGGCCCGTAGAGTTGAGTTGGCCCCCTCACTTGGGGAGGTGGTCAGACGTTGGACAAGAGGCCTCGTCATTCTGGAAGATTCAGTGGTATCTCATCTGGAGGTAGGGATTCCTATGGTAGGGATCAGGCACCGAGGCCCTTTCAGTCTCCACTTCAAGTTTCTCATGGTACTTCAGGCAGCGGTGGTTCTCAGCAGTATTTCTCATATCACCAGCCTATTAGTACACCCCCACTTCATAGCTTCAGGGGAGGACATTCTGGTCGATAGGGACAGCAGCCACAACAGCCAAGATCCTGTTATGGTTGTGATGACCCCGGTCACATTGTCAGGTTTTACCCTCGAGCATCGGGCAGTTCTCAGCAGTAGGGTCCTCGCCTCATGATACAGGTAGTAGGCGATCCACAGCCCGCCCAGCTAGCTAGAGGCGGAGGTAGGGATTATAGAGGTAGAGGTAGGGACCGTAGAGGTGGAGCTCAGACCGGAAGAGGCAGAGGATAGCCATCGGTTGATCGTCTTAGAGATGTAGTTCAAGGAGGTGGGGCCCAGCCCCGGTTTTATACTTTGCCAGCCCGGCCAGGGGTTGAGTCTTCCAATTCTGTTATTACATATACTATTTTGGTCTCTGATAGGGATGCTTCAGTGCTATTTGTCCATGGGTCCACGTATTTATATGTGTCATCTTACTTGGCTCCCTACTTGGCTGCGCATAGTGATGCCTTTGATATTTTTGTATACGTAGCCACGCCTGTGGGTGATTCTATTATGGTCGACAAAGTTCAACGCTCTTATGTAGTAGTATTTGAGGGTCTTGAGACCCGTGCTGATCTATTACTTCTAGACATGGTTGATTTTGATGTCATATTGGGGAAGGACTGGATGTCCCCGTATCATGCGATCTTGGATTATCATGCCAAGACCTTGGCCTTGGCTTTACCGGGCTTACCCCGATTGGAGTAGAGAGGGACACCAGAACATTCCACCCACAATATTATTTCTTATGTTAAGGCTCGGCGCATTATTGGGAAGGAGTGCTTGGCTTATTTGGCATATGTACGTGATTCTAGCATGGAGGTCCCACCTATCGACTCAGTTCCTATTGTTTGGGAATTTCTAGAGGTTTTTCCTTCAAACTTGTTGGGTATGCCTCCTGACAGGGATATTGATTTTTGCATTGATCTGGCCCCAGGCACGCAACACATTTCTATTCCTTCGTATCGTATGGCTCCACCCAAGTTGAAGGAGCTAAAGGATCAGTTTGCAGGATTTGCTCGAGAAAGGCTTCATCAGGTGTAGTGTTTCTCCCTGTGGCACGCCAGTTCTATTTGTGAAGAAAAAGGATGGATCGATGAGGATGTGCATTAATTACCGGCAGTTGAACAAGGTGACAATAAAAAACAAGTACCCACTGCCGAGGGTTGATGATTTGTTCGATCAGTTGTAGGGTGCGAAGGTATTTTCAAAGATAGATTTGAGATCGGTTTATCACCAGTTGAGGATTAGGGCATCTGATGTCCCTAAGAAAGTGTTTCTCACTCGATACGGGCATTATGTGTTCTTGGTCATGTCGTTTGGGCTGACCAATGCCGCAATAACATTTATGGAGTTGACGAACCGAGTGTTCAAGCCTTATTTGGACTTGTTCATAATAGTTTTCATTGATGATATTCTTGTGTACTCCCGCAGTCAGGAGGAGCACGAGCAACACATCAGAGTGGTTCTTCAGACTCTGAAGGATAACCAGTTGTATGTTAAATTCTCAAAGTGCGAGTTCTGGTTGAGTTCAATTGCATTTCTGGGTCATATTATATCCGTAAAAGGTATTCAGGTGGACCCAAAGAAGATTGAGGCAGTCAAGAATTGGCCTCGACCAGCTTCTGTGACCGAGATTCAGAGTTTCTTTTGGTTAGCAGGTTAATACCATCGGTTCGTAGAGGGTTTTCTTCTATTGCAGCCCCGATGACTAGGTTGACCCAAAAGGGTGCCTAGTTCAGGTGGTCAGAAGAGTGTGAGGCGAGCTTTTAGAAGCTCAAGATAGCTCTAACTATGGCACCGGTGTTGTTTTTGCCCACAGGTTCAGGGCCTTACACAGTCTATTGTGATGCTTCTCGTACTGGGCTTGGAGCAGTATTGATGCAGGATGGCAAAGTTATTGCTTATGCCTTGAGATAGTTGAAAATCCATGAGAAGAATTATCCGGTTCATGACCTAGAGTTGGCAGCGGTTGTTCATGCTTTAAAAATTTGGAGGCATTATCTATATGGTGTGGCATGTGAGGTGTAGACGGATCACAAAAGCCTTCAGTACTTGTTCAAGCAGAAGGAGCTAAATGTGCGGCAGAGGAGATGGCTAGAGTTGTTGAAAGACTATGATGTTACTATCTGATATCACCCAGGTAAGGCCAACGTGGTGGCCGATGCATTGAGTAGAAAGTCTGCCAGCATGGGTAGTCTCACTTATATCCCGGTCAGTCAGAGACCGCTTGCGTTAGATGTTCAGGCTTTGGCCAACCGATTTGTGAGGTTAGACATTTTTGAGCCTAGCCGAGTTTTATCTTGCACGGTTGCTTGTTCTTTATTATTGGAGCGTATCCGTGATCGGTAGTTTGATAATCCCTATTTGTGTGTCCTGAGAGACACTGTGCAGTGGGGCGGTGACACGAAGGTAACTTTAGATGTGGATGGATTTTGTAGGTTGCAGGGGCGAGTATGTGTGCCCAATGTTGATGGTATTCGAGATTTGATCTTAGCAGAGGCCCACAGTTCTTGGTATTCTATTCACCCGGTCGCCGCGAAGATGTATCAGGACTTGTGACAACATTTATGGTGGCATAGGATGAAGAGGGACATTGTTGCATGTGTGGCTAAGTGTTTGAATTGTCAGTAGGTCAAATATAAGCACTAAAGTCCTGGTGGTGTGTTTCGGAAGATTGAGCTTATAAAATGGAAGAGGGAGCGGATTACCATGGACTTCGTTACTGGACTTCCGGTGACCCGAAAAAAGTTTGATACCATCTGGGTCATTGTTGATAGGCTCACCAAATCAGTAGATTGCATTCCTGTTGCCACCACTTATTCATCAGAGAGATTAGCTGAGATATACATCCGATAGATTGTTCACCTTCATGGTGTACCGACGTCTATCATTTTTGATCGAGGTACATAGTTTACCTCACGCTTTTGGAGAGCATCCAGGAGGAGTTAGGCACCCAAGTTCAGTTGAGTACAGCATTCCATCCTCAGACAAATGGTCAGTCTGAGAGGGCTATTCAGATATTGGAGGATATGCTCTGAGCCTATGTTATTGACTTTAGAGGCTCCTGGGACCAGTTTCTACCAAAGCAGAGTCCGCCTACAACTACAGCTACCAATCCAGCATGCATATGGCTACTTATGAGGCGTTGTATGGTAGGCGATGTCGGTCTCCAGTCGGATGGTTTGAGCCGGAAGAGGCTCGATTGTTGGGTACAGATTTAGTCCAAGAGGCCTTGGATAAGGTCAAGCTCACTCAAGACACACTTCATTCGGCTCAGTCGCAGCAAAAAAGTTATGCGGATCGCAAGGTTCGAGACGTGGCTTTCATGGCTGGAGAGCGAGTGTTGCTCCGTGTATTGCCTATGAAGGGCGTGATGAGATTTAGGAATAAGGGGAAGCTTAGCCCTAGGTACATTGGTCCATTTGAGATACTTGATCGAGTGGGAGAGGAGGCTTACATACTTCCCTTGCCTCCTAGCTTGTCAGTCGTGCATCCAGTGTTTCACGTGTCTATACTTTGGAGGTATCATGGAGATCCTACCCACGTGTTAGATTTTAGCACTGTCCAGCTGGACAAGGATTTATCTTACGAGGAGGAGCCGGTAGCTATTCTAGACCGTGTTCAGTAGAGAGGCCAGCCTCGTGAGGCCTCGACCTAGGAGTTCGAGTCTGCTATGCGGACCCGTTACTCTCATCTATTTCCTGACCCGGGTACTTCTTTATTTTTTCCGTTTGATGATGAACGGTTATTTTAGAGGTGGAGAATATGACGACCCAAAGGGTTATCACCGTATTTCTCCCTTTCTCCGCGCTTCCGAGGCCTTGGAAACCTCACTTTTGGTTACCTCGATTTGTGTGCACAATTCGGACGCGAGACCAAAAACTTTTTATGTTAAAATATTTGTATTCTGTGAAAACTTTAAGAAATTATGATATTAATATGGATATAGTTAACTTTGGTCAACATTTTGAGTAAACCGACCCGGATCCGGACCCGTGATATGATGGTGCGGGGAGGTCCGTAGAAAAATATGGGACTCGGGCATGTACCCGGAGTTAAAATTCGAGGTCCAAAACCCCGGTAAAAGAATTTTTCTGTTAAATTATTTTTTGAAATTATTAAGGAAAAATGAAAATAAAAATAAGTTAGAAAATATAGGTATCGGGCTCGTATTTTAGTTCTGATACCTCGGTACATGTCATAAATATTGGTTAAGCGCTTTCTCTAAAGTTTGGTTGAAAATGGACGTCGTTTGACGTGTTTCGGACTAAAAATGGAAAATTTGGAAGTTTTTAACTTTGAAATGAAATTTATGAGTTTGGGGTTTGATTAGTTGAATTTGATATTATTTTAGCGATTTGATCGCTCGAGCAAGTTCGTAGGATGATATTGAGTTAGTGTGTGTATTTGGTTGGGAGCCCCGAGGGCTCGGAAGTGATTTCAGAGGTGGTTCGGGATGTTTTTACACTTAGCAAATGTGCAGGTTTCTTCAGCTGTTGCAGAACTCAGTTTCTTCTTCGCGTTCGCGAAGTACTCCACGCATTCGCGAAGCTTCAGCCTCATCCTTCATCGCATTCGCATTCATTGTACCGCGTTCGCGTAGAGTTATTGGAATCTGATGTCCTATCCCTCTTCTCTTCTTCGCGTTCGCGATGGCTGGACCGCGTTCGCATAGGGTCCCAGCTGTTCCTCATCGCGTTCGCATGTAGGTCCACGTGTTAGTGTAGACCAATCCCAGGACCCCCATCCTTTTCCTCTTTGCATTTGCGTCCTCTTTCACGTGAACGCGATGCTTACCCGTTTCCTTTCATCGCGAACGTGACAGGTGTGTCGCGAACACGATGAACAATTTTGCCCAGTGAATTTTTAAGTTAAAAATAGAACCAGTGACGGGATTTTCATAAAAACACCCGAAACCTTTTCTTCATTGAAACTGCCATTCGTCAAAACTTCTTGGGTAAGCATTGTTCCACTTATTTATTTCGATTTCTTCATTAATTACTGAAATCCTAGCCCTAAATCATGAAGTTTAAGGTAGAAATTAAGGGTTTTAAGCAAAGTTAGGATTTTGAAAATTTTGGGTAATTCATCCCCAATTTGGGGTCAGATTTAATAACAAATTATATTGTTAAACTTGTGGGAGTATGGATGAATTTATTTTTGTTTGAACCTCGGGTTTTGACCAAGCAGGCCCGGGGTCAGTTTTGCAAATTTTGGACAGAATATTAGAAAGAATTTATTTAGGCATTTGGGTTGGATTGTTGAGTATTATTGATGATATTAAATCAATTATGTATAGATACGATTGAGTTGGAACTAAATTCGAAAGGAAAGGCATTGCTTGAGGATTGAGTTGGCCGTAAACCTTCGAGGTAAGTGTTTGATCTAACTTTGGCTTGAGGGAATAGGATTAGAGTGTCATAAATGATATTTGCTAATTGATCGAGTGCGGTGTATAGGTGTGGTGATGAGTGTCTACACACCGGAGTCTAGTATGATCGTGGGTCTTTGTTCGTATACATTTTTTTAGATAAATTGGAACTCTCCTAAGCTAAATTATGATTTGCTATAAATGTGAAGAGTTTGATGATAAATTGTGAAATATTAATATTTTGGAGCGTTGACTAGAATAATAAATGTATTGAGTAAAAGTTGAAAGTAATAAAAAGAATTGTGATTAGTCCCTTGCCGGGATGGTTAAATATATTGAGTATTACCCTCGCCGGGTTGTCAAGTTATTATTATTATTCCCTTGTAAGGACTTGGTTGTTATTTGTGTTAATCCCTTGTCGGAATAGTGCTTACTATTTAATTATTCTTTTTGCCCGTTTTGTTGTGACTGTTGTTTAGGTGAGGAAGAGTGATATTGCATGAAGGGTCATTCCATGCTATTTATCATTGTACGAATGGTTATTCTGTGCTATGTTGTGACTATTTACGCACGAAGGTACATCTCGTGCTCTGAATTGATTATATTTGCATGAAGGGTCATTCCGTGCCATGAAATGAGAGATATGTGAGGGAAAGCACGAAGGGTGATGCCGTACATTTTATTCGATTGTTTTGGGTGAGAATGAGAGTAAAAACACGAAGGGTGGTGCCGTGCAACTATTGAATTTCTTATTCTGTGATACAATATTGTTGTGCCATGTTTCTAATTACGTTGATGAACTAAATATTCAAATGTACTCCCCACAGCATGTCCCCTCTCTTTTATTTGGTAAGCTTCAATATTTTTGTTGTTTTTGGTGTATATATGTATATAGAACCGTACAGGTTGATTAGGTAGTCCTGTCTAGCCTCGTCACTACTTCGCCGGGGTTAGGCCATGCACTTACCAGCATATGGGGTCGGTTGTGCTGATGCTACACTCTGTGCATTTTTTTGTGCATAGATCTAGGAGCAGCTTTTGGGCAGCAGCAGTAGGATATTATTCCAAGAGTTATCATTAGTCCGGGGACTTTTCGAGGTATTCTAACTGGCGTTCGCATGCCGAAGTCCCTTTTCATTACTTCAGTTTGTTTCCATTGTTCCGAAACAGACTTATGTATTTTTATTCATTTAGATTGGTTGTAGTATTCTATAGTAATCTGTGAGCTAGTGACACCAGGTTTTGGGTAGTGATATGATTCAAACTTCCGCATATTTATTTTTATATTATTTGGTTAAACTTAAAAGTCTTCCGCATTTATTTAATTGTTGTTAGCATATTATATTGTTGATACTGATAAAGAATGTGTAGTGTTTGGGTGGCCTAGTTCTGTTAGTAGGCGTCATCACGACACCCGATGATGGGATAAATTCGGGTATAATTTTTAATGCTTAAATTTTTAAATTAATAAAAAAAATCCCACCAAGGGTGCGGCCCTCATCATGATCCTTCTCGTCCCGCCCCGTCCCATCCTATTAGTTAGAGGGACCGGACGGGCTTACGGTCATCCTGTTTATTTCTTTTATCACTTTAAGTTTCTGTCATGTCCTGTCAAAATCGTACCGTCTCGTCTTGCTGGACAACCTTTTAGTTATTTATAGGCAGAATACATAAAATAGTACCTGAACTTGTATCCAAATCCCTCTTACACACTTATTGAATACGGGAACAATATTACAAATCAAATCTTTCAAAAGTGTGTCAATTACACACTACTTTTTTCCCGACCAATTTTTCAAAACATATGTGATTTCACGCTCCAATCAGATAGTGACACGTGTCACTATTTTTTATTTAAAAAATAAAATATTTAAAATTACACCTATATCCCTTAACCATCTTCTCCATTTCATATCTTTCTCTTCTCCATGGGTGATTGACGCCAACACCATAAAAAATTTACATTTATCACATTCATATTATAAAGCAAAATTAAGAACTCAAGAACATTAATCACGAGTTGGTGTGTCTAGATTCAAATCTAACAAAAAAATATAATACAAAACACAAAACTCCATTAAAGTTGGTTATGGCCAAATCCATGGTTGCTCGATTCGTGGTATTGATTCAAACCCAGATTTATAAAATTCTCTTGATAAAGATTTCTTTTAACTTTCTTTACCAATTTCTTCCAAAGTTATTATATATTATTGTTATTCGTAAAATGGTGGACATGAAAAATGGGGAAAATGGGTGGGCAAGAAGACGAAATTGGGAAAATGTGAAAGGGAAGCAACAAACTGGTTGTTTGGGAGACGAAGAGGGAAGGACATATAAAGAATATAATGTAGGGAAGGTTTGAAGTATGGAAGAAGGCACACGAGGTGGGGGATTGGGGGTTAGGGCGGGAAAGAAGACAAGAAGAGGGGTTATTTTTTTTTCTTTTTTTATTTGTTAATTGGTGTAAAAAAAGGGGGGAATTAGAAATTAGGCATGTGGATTCTTTATAGAACTTCTTAAATGAAATTTTGTATTTACGCGCCTGTTTGATGTGAAGAACACGCGGGTGCCACATAATTAAAGTAGTGTGTAATTGACACACTTTTGAAAGGTTTGGTGTGTAATATTATTTTCATATTTAATAAGTATGCAAGAAAGATTTGGGTACAAGTTCACGTGCTGTTTTATGTATTCTGCCTTATTTATACTTAGTTTGTCACATACACAAGTGGAGTGAGTAATTAATTAATGAACTTGGTTGTGTAAGCCCATATTATGAGATTTCTAGGAATAGCAAAGCCACATGCATGGGGGTGGAGGCCATTTGCTATAACAACTATCATATCTTTTTCTTGAGAGGTTTATTCTGTGTTTTGTGCAGTCTACTACTTAGGTGACTGAGACTATCATGCTTTCATGTTCTCATAATTTTATATAATTCTTTTTCTGTTTCTATGCATCTGTCTTATTTCTTTCTCTAATTGCATTTCTTGGTTTTAGCTCCACCCCTCGTCTTCCCGCACAGAGGCGAACCTATGTATGATATTGAGTGGTCTATCGGACCCCTAAATTCCAACTAATTTTTTGTGTATATATATATATATATATATATATATATATATATATATATATATATATTACTCTGATGATTAATTTAAGTTACTCTGAACATTAAAAGCTTTTAGAATATACGGAAAAGGGCCTAAAATGCCCTTCAACTATCAGGTTTGGTTTAAAAATGCCCCCCATCCACCTATTGGGCCAAATATGCCCTTCTGTTAATGTTTTTGGCTCACAAATGCCCTTTGAGTTAACGGAAGGACACGTGTCATCCTTTTATTGATGCATTCTAAATATTTCATAATTAATTAAAAAGACACATTATTCATACCTGAAAAATAAATAAAAATTTTCTAAAATACTTACAAAAGTTAAAAACTGGAAAAAAAAATCTTATTTTAGTAAAAAACTTTTGTAAGTATTTTAGAAAATTTTTATTTATTTTTCAGGTATGAATAATGTGTCTTTTTAATTAATTATGAAATATTTAGAATGCACCAATAAGAGGATGACACGTGTCCTTTCGTTAACTCAAAGGGCATTTGTGAGCCAAAAACATTAACAGATGGCATATTTGGCCCGATAGGTGGATGAGGGGCATTTTTAGACCAAATCTGATAGTTGAGGGGCATTTTAGGCCCTTCTCCGTAGAATATATTGGTTGAGCAGAATACCGATGGTCCCACTGTATTAAAATTCTAGGTCCGCTACTATGCTCACAAAAATTTATTAATGGCGGAGGAAAATGTATGTATATTTGATGGTCAAACAACTTAAATTTAATAAAAAGAGAATCATCTTGATCCAATTTCTATAAGTATTATTGGATCATGCAAACTATTGGCCTTATTCATGTAAAATCATGCAGATTTCTTCCAAACGCTTCCTCTACGGCATGCAACAATCATTCCCCCTCTTACTCTATTATCGAAGCTCGCAGTAGCACCTAACATGATAAAACTAAATAAATAAATAGATTAAAACAATTAAAAAAAATGCAATAATAAGTGCACCTATCTTTTTTAGGAGAAAAAAAAATGAAAAAATAAATTTATTCGCTTCAGAAAAAGAGAAAATTAGTTGTATCGGCCTTGTCTCATATTTTTGAAAGCCAAACGAGCTTTCATTAGTAAAAAAAATTTTAAGACTCTAATTAGCTAGTTGAATATATAAGCGCAATTGATCGCTCGATCCAAAGGTAAAATTGTTCACCTAAACCATGAGAGATAAATTAGAACTGATCAACTTTTATATCATGACATCAAATCATCTTACGATGAAACGACGATATAAAGATACAACGCAATGAAACAATATTATAAGCATTTTTTTTTAAAACGAAAACAGAGTGCAACATTGTTCGTTCTTTTTGACATGAGAACAATAACCCTTACCAAAAATAATGTTGTGTCGTCAGATTCACATCCATATTTAGATCATATTGGGACAATGAACATGAAGGGGCAAACACTATGGCCAAAACCTTTTTTAGGGGGCTAGGCCGGCGCTTATTCGGCCCCCCACTCACAAATTTTGATCATTTACATTGTGGCCCCCACATTTCTTCGATTTGATTTATGTTGCTTGGATCTTTTATTTTCGTTCAAATTCGTTTAATCACTAATAAATCTAACAATCTAAAATTTAATATTAAAAAACAATTAAGGTTCTATTTCAACACAGAACAAATGGGACAATATATATTGGATTCGGGCGGTCCGGGGGCCACCACAACTCCTCTCTTCTTGAAACATCCCTTATCTATCTTTTCTTTTGGTGGAAGAGTTTTGATAGAGATGCGTCGTCAAAACCACTAAAATTATAACGTAAAAATAAATTATGGAATACTCAAAGTTTTTCTTTTTAAGTAGAGCAATGTGGTAAATAGAGGATCTTGGATACTATTGGAAATTCAGAAGAACTGTGTGGAGGGGCTATTGAAAAATAACCCAAAAATAAAACATGAATAACTTTAAAATTTTGAAATGCGCCTTGAGTTAGTAAAATGTTACTGAACATATACATAATACTTATATGCAATCGTATTAAATATATTTTTGTGTTCGAGTTCATGTATTAGAGCCTCAGAGATGATAATGTGGCTGGACAGGAGGGAGTAAGTGTTTCTTTCTGTATGGGGTCGAATCAGATGTAATGCGGGTCGAGCACGTATCCTTATACGGCCGTAGACGTCGAGAGATATCCTCTCTCACGTCCATACGACGAAAGGGGTATGCCCCCGACCATAGAGGCATATCGGCAGACTTGCCCGTACACACGCCCCGACTTCGCCTCCCCTATGCCGTTATTGTAATAGTAGTAGTTCTGAAATGATGTAATGTGTTGGCGAGGGGACCTTCCTTATATATAAGGAAGGATATCCCTCATTTGTAAGGCAAGTGTTATTATTCAATAATAATATAATTCTCTCTGTATTTCATCTCTCTGTTACTAAGTAGCTTTAATATTTCATCAAGATCCCTTACAATTTTATAAGAACAACCTTTATGCGAATCTAAAGATCTATCTTTGGATATATTACCATTGATTCTGATTTACCCTCTCATATATTCTTTGATTGTTTTTAGCTCAAAAAGTAACCGATAACTTTTGAGTCAAACAATTTGGCATCGTCTGTGGGGATTTCGAGAATCAAACTCAGTATACATCCACAAGATCCGATCATCGGAAAGAACCTAGAAATGGCCGAAAATAACACCCGATCCAAACCTGTGATAGAAGTTACCACCACCCTCTTGGGTTCCATGAACGAGGTTGGTGGTAGAGCTGTCATCAACGCCACCTCTGATATCACACCCGAGGCGGAAGTCTCACCTTCCCCCTTTGGGAATCTTGCAATCCTACAGGAGAATGACACCTCCACTTCAAGAGAAGCACCCCCAGCGGTCAGGAAACTACTGGAGGAATGGTTAACCAGCACACTGAGCGGCTTAGTGGAAAAGGCACCACTAGTTTATCAAAATGCAGCACCAACAAAAAGCAACACCACCGCGGAAGACGAACAAGAAGGAACACGAACCAACAGCAAACCCGTCGAAACGCAAACACACGACGACATGTTGGCCTCCATTCTAAGGAAGACGGAAGAATAGAAAGCGAAAATCAGGCCCTCTATGACCAAATGAAGGAACACCAAGATAGAGTTGACAAGATCCCCGGAGCACCTAAATTGCTAACCAAACGGGATGTCGGAAGGTTTGTAGAACAACCCTACTCCGAAGAAGCCGCACCCTACACCATCCCGAAGACCTTCAAGATGCCCCCTACTTGAGGGTGTACGACGGAACCACTGATACCTAGGATCATCTCATCCACTATGTCACTGCTGTTAAAGGTAATGACTTGTCTAAAGAACGGGTACCATCAGTGCTGCTGAAGAAGTTCGGCGAAACATTGACCGGCGGAGCCTTGACCTGGTATTCCCAACTACCCGCCAAAGCAATCTCAACCTTCGAAGAGATGGCGGATAAGTTCGTCACAGCACATGCCGGCGCTAAAAAGGCAGAAGCAAGGGTAAACGACATCTTCGCCGTCAGACAGACCACGGGCGAGGGCCTCAGAGGACTTCCTCTCCAGGTTCAACAGGGTAAGAATGAGCCTGCCGAACGTATCAAAAGCAATGGCGGTAGCGGCCTTCCAGAACGGACTCAGCGGGGATGGCTCCAGAGCTACCAAAAAACTGCTGAGCCGGCTCATGAAGTACCCTCCCACGACCTGCGACGAGATCTACAACGCCTACTCCTACCGAGGTACGGGCAGACGAGGAAGATCTCAACGAACCGACCCGACAGCTGACAGCATACATCCAGACACAAGGAGAGATCAACGACACGAAGGACACTGGGAACTACCCCCTCGCCCTAGTAAAGAGCGACACCAGCCTTACATGAGTTCCCCCCTTCTGCCCCCTCGCCATGCAGACGCTCTGCAACGCCATCTCGCCCCACTAAAAAATGAATGAGGTATGCCCCCTTTATTTTCTTCGCATAACTTCTGTGTCTCTCCTTCAGAAATCGTGTACGCACTAGAGAAGCTCAGCACCAATGTGCAATGGCCTCAGAAAATGAAATCAGACCCTGCCACAAGAAAGTCAAACGTTATGTGTGAATTCCACCAAAAAAGGGGGCACAGGACCGAATACTGCATTGGCCTACGACAAGAAGTCGCCAGGATGCTAAACTAAAGGTACATGAAGGAGCTGCTCAGCGACAAGGGGAAAGCTAATTTTGCACGTGGACGAGAACATTCCTGTGGGCCTCCGAAACCACCCTCTCTGACACGCACGGTGAATATGATCATCGGAGAAGGGAACGACGTCGCCATCAATCATGTCAAATTCGCCAACACGCACAGACTGAAGAGGACCATCTCCCACGAACGGTATGATGACCTCGAAGGAAGTATCACCTTCGATAAGTCTAACGCCGACGATTTGTGGTTCCCTCATTATGATGCTTTAGTTATTACTTTACGTATCGTCGATACGGATGTTAGGAGAGTCATGATCGATGACAGAAGCGGTGCTTGCATCATCCATCTGAGGGTCCTCTCACATATGGGACTCGAAGAGAGGGATAACCCCCTGCTGCATAACTCTAACTGGTTTTAACAATGCAGTGGAGCGCACCTCGGGAGAAGTGACCCTACCCGTCCTCGCGGGGGGAGTCACCCTGGAAACCACCTTCTATGTGATGAACCAGGAGACAACCTACAACGTCATCATCGGGCGCCCATGGATACATTCCATGCAAGCGGTCCCCTCGAGCTTGTATCAAGTGGTCAAATTCCTACCCCATGGGGAATATTCAACATTAAGGGAGAACAGCGCACAATGCAAGAATGCTATAAAATAACACAAGACTGCGCCCATACCCGGCAATTGAACGGGGCGAGCGCAGAAGCATAGCAATCAGCCATGTCGGGGACCCAAGCGGACCCGACGTCCAATGCCATAAGAGACCCAGACATCGTGGAAGCCTGCAAAGCTACGGTCGAGGATCTTGACCTGGTTCGACTAGATCGTGACGACCCCGAAAAGAAGGCATACATCGGCCACGGACTCGCTGACCCGGGTAAGTATCATGAATTTTTAACTAAACATGCAGACACGTTTGCTTTTTCCCATGCAGACATGCGAGGGATCTCACCAGATATCACCACCCATCGGCTCAACGTGGACCCACTACATCTGCCGGTAAGGCAAATCAGGAGAAAGTTCAACGTCGCAATCAATGAGACAGTCCGCGAAGAAGTAGACAAGTTGCTAGCCAACGGCTCCGCCAGGGAGTCGAAATACCCACAATTGGTCGCCAACGTAGTGATGGTCAAAAAGAAGAACGGGAAATGGAGGATGTGCGTGGACTTCACTGACCTAAACAAGGCCTGTTCTAAGGTTTCTTTCCCCCTACCTCACATCGATCAACTGATCGATGCCACCGCCGGACATGAATTACTAAGTTTCTTGGACGCATACTCTGGCTATAACCAAATCCTGATGGCCGAGGACAATTAGGAGGAACCACGTTCATCACACACCAGGGTACCTACTGTTACAGAGTGATGCCCTTCGGGCTCAAGAACACAGGGGCTACTTACCAAAGGCTGGTCACTAAGATGTTCACGGAGCAACTTGGGAAAACCATGGAGGTTTACATCGACGACATGCTAGTGAAGTCGGCAAGGAAGGAGGATCACATTGACCACTTGCGAGATGCCTTCGAGATACTAAACAAATACAGAATGAAGCTGAATCCCGAGAAATGCGCCTTCGGCGTAGCGTTAGGGATATAAGAGTGTATCAGAATACATGGCGTCTAAATAGGATATGAGATCGCCAAATTCGGAACCAGTACAATACTTGGGAGACCATATTTTGTGGTAAAGGCAGCCCACGTCCTGCATTCCTCGGTGAAGGGGATCAACCGTCCCACCTAAGTTTTTATGTCCGGTACGTACTGGGGTGTACGCACGCTCGCTGCATACATGAAACACAATGAGACGATGAAAGACCGAACATGCGTAAAGAAAGTAAACGTAAGGTATAATACTTACGCTCGGTATTCCATGCCTCAGGGAATCCAGTTGGGTCCGACACCAAATCCGAGGTCCGGACGAAGAAGTACTTCAGCCAGAACTGAGGATTGGGTTTGTCGTCCATCTCGACGACTAGGCCCTTCGTCCCTCGGTTCTTCAGTTGGAGCATCGTCCCTCTCATGAATCCAAGACTGAACAGCTGCAACATATGGTACACAGTAACATCTAAGCCGGCCCCCTCGGCATACGTCGTCAGAATACAGCATATTTTCTAGGTGTAAGGGGTAACCTGAGCCGGACATAAGTTGTAGAACCGGCATAGCTCTTCCGCCAACAGGTAAATGGGGAGGCTACACCCCATTATGAAGGGGTACTCATAGAAGGCACACAACCCAGGCCTATGTACCTTGGCGAGGTCCCCTCCAGCCGTTTTCATAACAGCCACCTCCGGAATCTGACAAGATGCTCGGAGTTCGTTTAGGAGGGGTTCGGTAAAAGTGGACCTCTCCCATGCAGGAGTAGCCCCCTTTGTTGGGAAATCCCTCCGAATGTATAGTTCGCGGGGAAGCAGATTATCCACAGAAAGGGGGCCGAGTGGTTTACGAGACTTCTTGCCACCCCCTGGTGGCCGAGAAACCCTAGAAGTAGCTTCACCTTCGTCTGTCCCACGACGACGACCACCCTTAGCCATTTTTTGAGAAAACATTATATCTAAGGTATAACAGCAAAACACGAGGTCAACGCAAAAAACTGTATTTCTATCAAGAAAAGACGAAAGACAAGAGTATAAAGAACCTTTTGATGATCCAAAGAATGGAAAGTCTTGAAATCTCTCACTATTTATAACAAGCCAGTACACGGGATTCGAAGAGGTTTGCACTAGAAAAGAGGCGGGAAACCGAAATGTCAAATCGTCTTTCTGGCCTGCCTCGGGAGAAACCGCAATCATGACGCAAGCCGTCAGCAAACGACGGTTCAGAAGAACGTGCCACGTGTGCATATGCGGATAGACCCGGTGCGGGTTGACTTTATTCACTCATTGCTGATATATGTCGAATACATCTCTAATAGGCGGAGGGACTAATTGTATGGGATCGAATCGGATGTAATGCGGGTCGAGCACGTATCCTTATACGGTCTAGACGTCAAAGGATATCCTCTCTCACGTCCATACGACGAAAGGGGTACGCCCTCGACCATAGAGGCGTATCGGCAGACTTGCCCGTACAGACGCCCCGACTTCCCCTCCCCTATGTCGTTATTGTAATAGTAGTAGTTCTGAAATGATGTAATGTGTTGGCGAGGGGACCTTCCTTCTATATAAGGAAGTGTCTCCTTCATTTGTATGTCAAGTGTTATTATTCAATAATAATACAATTCTCTCTCTATTTCATATCTCTGTTACTAACTAGCTTTAACACTTTATCAAGATCTCTCACAATTTTATAAGAACAACCTTTATACGAATCTAAAGATCTATCTTTGGATATATTACCATTGATTCCGATTTACCCTCTCATATAGTTTTTGATTGTTTTTAGCTCAAAACTTTCTTTACTGACATCACCGATATGATTCCAAACTAATTGAAACTCCAATACATATATCGGATACGGACCGAAAACGAAAAATACAAACTCAAATATAGAGTTAGAGCTTACCTCAGATCCCATTTTCAAATATAGACCACCCAAAAACAACATCAACAATCTGACGTGGCAGCTGCTTTTTAATTAAATTTATTCCACAGTTCACAAAACCCAGTGGGGCCCTTTTACAAACCGCCCATTCCTAAAGATGTTTAGATTTTAGACTTTTAGATGCTTTCCAGATATGAATTTCGTGCTCATTGGACCCCACTTGCTTTTTTGCCACGCTGGAATATTGTCATTGCCACCTAATTTCTGCTCTGTCTCCTCCTAAAGTCTAAATAGATCACATATTTTTTAGATTAATAAAAGATTTTAAAATTTTAAATTATTTAAAGAGTGATATAGTTGCAAAAGTCTGAGATCTTTAAAGTGATTGTTTTTCTCCAAAAAGTACTCTAAAAAAATATTATCAAAACTTAGCTTTTGTCAAAGGGTGTGTTTTGTTGAAGGATGAAAATACGTGAGGATAATTTCATCGTTGTTGGGCGAAAGGAAAATTAATTTTTTTAATTTTATTATGATCGCAAAAAATAAATATTTATGTTGATCGTAAAAAAATTACTTGCTACTTGTCATCTGATAAATAAATAAATGTTAAATTTCAAATGTAATAACCTAAGTGATTAATAATTCATTAGCTTTTCAAACTTAATTATCAAATCATGGATCCATCTTTGATCCAAATTAGATTCCATCGTCCTCTTGTGTTTTTCGTATATTGTAGTCATTTTGAAAGATGGGAAGCAAATAATGTTCTTGTTAGAATATTTTTTCGAAAAAAAATTAAATGGTCTTAAATACCCTATGATGGTAGGCTAATGGAAAATGATATGGAAATAAAACTACATCATACATGTTACATCAAATTAATCAAAGTTAGTCCTCTTTTAAATTATGGTCTCGTGGATTGTCAAAGCATTCTTAACCCTATGTTGGCTTCTTACGACAAATTTCTCAATAGGGAAATTAAAGCAAAATAATGAAAAATATATTTTATGAAAGGAGAATTTTTTTTGAGAAAATATTTTTTCAAAAAGTAAGCTTTGATTGGAAATCAGACACCGAGAAAATTACTTTTCATTACTAGAGAAAAAGTACTTTCTTCGCTTATGTTTTTTTCGTAATTGTTTATTTTCTGTTTCTCTTGAAGAGTCTTATTTAAATAGTAGAAAATAGAGAAAAAGTTACAAAAATATTTTTCCAAATCATTTTTCAAAAATATTTTCTGTCCTACCAAACACACTCCATTTTTGGTTTTGAGTTAGTACCTTGCACAAATCTTTAACTTATTTTGTCATATAAAACTTTGTTCGACTTGTTCGTGGTTAAATAAAAGTTAATGAGTTTAAATCTTTGAAATTATTGTGCCAGCGTCATAATTATTATCTACTCCAAAAATATTACATTTTAAAATTTTTATAGAAAATACGTTAGAATATGATAAAGGGAAATATAGCTTTACAAATTGGTGGGCTCTTCCCTTTGTGTAGCTCCTTTGTTGGTAGTCTATCCTAGGTTCTTTATTCGACCAAGACATATGGTTATGTTCTAGAAAAATCTGTTTACCAATTAACCTAATGTAGTGATTGTTGAGTTTTATTTAAGATGAAATAGTCTTAAAATGAGAGTGAATGGGAAATGGGATTGTATTGTATTGCACCAACAAGCAACAAGTGCACCTCCCACCATGACCAAGTGTTTATCCCACCAAGTAAGTGTTCATTCCACCATGTAAGTGCCTCCTCCATGATAACCTAGTGCTTGTTCCACCATGGAAGGGGCGGATTTATCTCAAATAAGTGCTATAAATAGAGCAGAGGTTGGAGAGAAAGAGATACACCGGAAAAAACACTTGAGAAACATTCTGTATACACTCAATATACACTCTGTATACACTCAATATATATTCTGTATACACTGTATACACTCGGTATACACTGGAAAAACGAATTACAATCTAATAATTCAACATTGGCTATATATTGCATTCCTTCCTCTCAGAATTTCCATTCGACTTCTGAGTTGTCCTCCTTTATTCTGCATTGTTTTAAGTACAAATAAAGCATCCGTAAATGTGATTTGTTGTCGAACTTTGTGTTCGCTGAAACACTGGGGTTTGAAGTACCGCTACACCAGTGTGTAATTCATTCTATCCTGGGAGGAAATAATCCATAACCTTGGGTACTAGGAGGGGATTAAATTCCTTAAGGAAACACTGTGAATTCAGTGGGCTCGAATTAATTATTGCTTTATTTATATTTACGTTTTATACGCTAATATTTTTATTGTCCAGAATTGTTATTTAAAAATATAGGATAACAACCAAGGAACCAATAAGCTTAAGGAATTTAATAATTTTATTTCTATATTTGTGTTATCCTTATTATTCTGGAAATTAAAACCTTTGTGGTTTTGTGTACTCCCGTTTTGGAGAGTAAAGCCTTCGTGGCGGTTTGTTGGAGATTAAAATCTACGTTATTTTTTAACTCCAGTTTTAAACGTTTATTAAACGTTTGTTTGTGTCATTTTTTTTCCTAGAAAAAATGGCTAATGAAATCGGAAACCAAGCTATTCCGATGGTGACTGTTAACGCATTGGCAAGCCATATTCCGGCGATGACTGTCAATGCATCGACGAGCCGAACGCCAGCGTTGGCACCTGCAGAAAAACCCGGAAAATTTTTCGGTATTGATTGCAAGCGCTGGCAGCAGAAGATGTTCTTCTACTTGACTACGTTATGTCTACAGAAGTTCATCAAAGAAGATGTTCCTGATATGCCCAATGAAACTCCAGAGAATGATTTTCTCGTGACTGAGGCATGGAAACATTCTAACTTTATGTGCAAGAATTATATTCTTAGCGGTCTGGATGATAATTTGTATAATGTATACAGTGGCGTGGAAACGTCAAAAGAATTGTGGAATGCTTTTGAAAAGAAATAAAAAACTGAAGATGCTGGGATGAAGAAATTCGTCGCCGCAAAATTTTTGGACTACAAAATGGTAGATATCGTATCTGTTATTACCCAAGTCCAGGAATTGCAAGTGATTATTCATGATCTACTTGCTGAAGGTAGGTTTCAAATAAGTAGTGATATTGAAAGTAAAATTTTTAGTAATTTTACTAACGGAATTTTCATTGAAGGTCTTGTCATTAATGAAGCATTCCAAGTAGCAGCAAAATTATTTGAAACACAAACGAAAGGAGATGTCCCTTGAAGATCTTATTGTTAGATTGAGAATCGAAGAGGAGAATAAAACTGCTGAAAGGAGAGGCCGTGGAAATTCAACAATAATGGGAGCAAATATTGTTGAAGATAACAAAAAGAGGAAGAAGGCTTCTGGTCCGAAATACAACCCAAGCATGAAGCGGTTCAGTGGAAACTGCTACAACTATGGGAAAACCGAACATAAATCTACGGAGTGTCGTGCTCGGAAGAAAGACAAGAAAAGGGGTCAAGCCAACATGGTAGAAAAATATGATGATATTGATGACTTGTGTGTCATGCTCTCTGAATGCAACTTGGTGGGAAATCCTAAGGAATAGTGGATTGATTCTGGAGCCACCCGCCATGTTTGTGCTGTGAGAGAAACATTTTCTACATATGCTTCTGCTGGACCCGACGAGACGCTTTCCATGGGAAATGCTGCTACGGCCAAGATTGAAGGATGTGGGAAGATATTTCTGAAAATGAATTCCGGCAAAGTGGTAACTTTGAACAACGTCCTTCATGTTCCTGAGATTAGGAAGAATTTAGTCTCTGTCGGACTTCTTGTAAAGCACGGTTTCAAGTGCGTTTTTGTATCCGACAAGGTTGTAATAAGTAAGAATGATATGTTTGTAGGAAAAGGTTACCTTACCGAGGGTCTTTTCAAGCTGAATGTAATGATTATTGAGAATAATAATAAAATTTCAGCTTCGTCTTACTTACTTGAGTCAAATAATTTATGGCATGAACGTTTAGGTCATGTCAATTATAAAACCTTGCGGAAAATGATTAACTTGGAAGTATTGCCTAAGTTTGAATGCGAAAAATATAAATGTAAAATATGTGTGGAATCTAAGTATGTTAAACATCCATATAAGTCGGTTGAAAGGAATTCAAATCCTTTAGATTTAATTCACACAGATATTTGTGACATGAAGTCAATACCATCTCGCGGTGGGAAGAAGTATTTCATAACTTTTATTGACGACGGTACTCGATATTGCTACATTTATTTACTTAATAGTAAAGATGAAGTAATAGATGCATTCAAGCAATACATAAATGAAGTTGAAACTCAACTTAACAAGAAAATCAAAATGATAAGGAGTGATAAGGGTGGTAAATATGAATCTCCTTTTGAACAAATATGTTTAGAATATGGAATTATTCATCAAACAACGGCCCCTTACACGCCTCAATCCATTGGGATTGCAGAAAGAAAAAATCATTCATTAAAGGAGATGATGAACGCATTGTTGATAAGTTTTGGTTTGCCACCGAACTTGTGGGGGGAAGCCATTCTTACGGCTAGTCGAATACTAAATCGAGTACCCCATAGCAAAACACAATCCATTCCATATGAAAAATGAAAAGGAAGGAAGCCCAACTTGAATTATTTGAAAGTGTGGGGGTGTTTGGCGAAAGTGGAAATTCCTAAACCCAAAAGGGTAAAAATAGGACTAAAAACCGTTGATTGTGTTTTTATAGGATATGCGACTAATAGTAAAGCATATCGATTTCTGGTTCATAAATTAGAAAATCCCGAAATTCATAATAATACGATTATAGAATCAGAAAATGCCGAGTTCTTTGAAGATATATATCCCTATAAAAAGGAATGTGAGTCAATTGGTGAAAGATCCAAACGACCTCGGGAAGAAGAAAAGGAAAGTACATTTAATCAGGAGAATCTAAGACGTAGTAAACGTCAAATAATGTCTACTTCGTTTGGATCGGATTTTGTAACTTTCTTATTGGAAAATGAGCCTCAAACATTTAAAGAAGCTATGTCTTCTTCGGAATCATTATTCTGGAAAAAGCCAGTCAATAGTGAAATAGAATCCATATTGAACAATCATACATGGGAATTGGTTGATCTTCCTCCTGGAAATAAACCTTTGGGTAGTAAATGGATTTTTAAAAGAAAAATGAAAGATGATGACACTATTGATAAATTTAAGGCAAGACTTGTTGTCAAAGGGTATAGACAACGAGAAGGTCTTGAATACTTCGATACATATTCTCCAGTGACGAGAATTACGTCCATACGAATGCTAATAGCTTTAGCTGCAATATATGGTCTTGAAATTCATCAAATGGACGTAAAGACAACCTTCTTAAATGGAGATTTGGAGGAAGAAATCTACATGGAACAACCTGATGGGTTTGTGGTTCCAGGTAAAGAAAAGAAGGTATGTAGACTTATTAATTCCCTCTACGGACTAAAATAAGCACCCAAACAATGGCATGAAAAATTTGACCAAACAATGTTGTCAAATGGTTTTAAGATAAACGAATGTGATAAATGTGTATACATTAAAATTGCTCCAAATCACATAGTCATTGTTTGCCCATATGTGGATGATATGCTTATAATGAGTAATTGCCAATAAAAATGCGACTAAGTGTATGCTAACTAGCAAGTTTGATATGAAAGACTTGGGAGTTGCAGATTTAATTCTGGGGATTAAGATCCAAAAGACTCCTCAAGGTTTGGCATTGTCACAATCTCATTATATTAAGACAGTACTTGAAAACTTCAAGCACTTGGGCTTTAAAGTTGCAAAGACTCCAATTGACGTGAATCTTACATTAGCAAAGAACAAAGGCCAAAGCATATCACAATTGGATTATGCTCGTGTGTTGGGTTGCTTAATGTACATCATGAACTGTACACGACCAGATATAGCCTGTGCTATAAGTAAATTGAGTCGATATACGAGCAATCCAGGTCAATCTCATTGGATGGCCATGAAACGAGTTTTGGGGTACTTAGTACATACCCAGGACTTTGCTTTGCACTACGATAAATATCCTGCGGTCATTGAGGGATATTGTGATGCAAATTGGATCACCGGATCAACTGATTCCAAGTCCACAAGTGGATATGTATTCACCATTGGTGGAGGAGCGGTATCTTGGAAGTCGTCCAAACAAACTTGTATTGCCCGCTCTACAATAGAGGCTGAGTTCATAGCCTTGGATAAAGCCGGTGAAGAAGTTGAATGACTCCGGAATTTCTTGGAAGATATTCCATTTTGGCCCAAACCCTTGGCACCAATATGCATGCACTGTGATAGTCAAGCGTCAATTGGAAGGGCTGGGAGCGTTATGTATAACGGTAAATCTCGTCATATACGACGAAGACATAAAATCGTTAGATAATTACGCTTTAGAGGAATTATCACGATTGACTATGTAAAGTCAAGTGATAATGTGGCGGGTCCACTTACAAAAGGCCTAACTAGAGATGTAGTTGAGAAATCATCAAGGGGAATGGGACTATGGCCGAGAACAAGTTATAGTGGTGGTAACTCTACCTAGAAGACTGGAGATCCCAAGATCTAGGTTCAAGGAGATCAAACAAAGTCATTTATGATGGTTCAACATTGTCAAATAAACTTTTGGTCCATTCTCATATAAGACAATGTTCAGTACCAAGGATAAAACATTAATGATTTTTAATGATTTCTAATTTTGATACGGGGTATATCAAATAGTGTATCTACGGGATGACACGTTTAGGAATCACCTATGTAAGTGTAAAGTGTTAGCCGCTTCAAGGAGAATTTTGTAAGGCCAGTTCTCTATGCACTTATGAAACCAGGCGGTGTTCATGGCTAAAATAAACACAACAATGAGAATCAAAGACGGTTAAGAGTTGGTTGTCTAGGTATACACCAAAGTTTGACGGTTCAAAGATATCAAATCTACCGATTGATCGAGTATATCCGACATAAGTTCATTACGGAAAGTTCAAAGGGAAACCTACTTATCCAGATGCAATTAATTCTTACTTGCGAATCACATTGTTTTTCATGCATACCTTCATGATATAGCCATTCCCCATTCATGTAGGGGATTGTTGAGTTTTGATTAAGATGAAATAGTCTTAAAATGAGAGTGAATGGGAAATGAGATTGTATTGTATTGCACCAACAAGCAACAAGTGCACCTCCCACCATGGCCAAGTGCTTCTCCCACCAAGTAAGTGTTCATTCCACCATGTAAGTGCCTCCTCCGTGATAGCCTAGTGCTTGTTCCACCATGGAAGGGGCAGATTTATCTCAAATAAGTGTTATAAATAGAGCAGAAGTTGGAGAGAAAGAGATACACCAGAAAAAACACTTGAGAGCACTCTGTATACACTCGATATATACTCTGTATATACTCGATATATATTCTGTATACACTGTATACACTCGGTATACACTGGAAAAATGAATTACAATCTAATAATTCAACATTGGCTATACATTGTATTCCTTCCTCTCAGAATTTTCATTCGACTTTTGAGTTGTCCTCCTTTATTCTGCATTGTTTTAACTACAAACAAAGAATCCGTAAGTGTGATTTGCTGCCGAACTTTGTGTTCGCTGAAACACTGGGGTTTGAAGTACCGCTACACCAGTGTGTAATTCATTCTTTCCTGGGAGGAAATAATCCATAACCTTGGGTACTAGGAGGGGATTAAATTCCTTATGGAAACATTGTGAATTCAGTGGGCTCGAATTAACTATTGCTTTATTTATATTTATGTTTTATACGCTAACATTTTTATTGTCCAGAATTGTTATTTAAAAATATAAGATAACAACCAAGGAACCAACAGTGATGAGATATAACGAGCTTATGGACAAGGCTAAGATTGGAAAATTCAACGTGTAGTATGTTTTTTCTTTCAATTCAATTTCCAATACTCGTATTGTTGATTAAATTTGTATTCGTGTTGAAAAGCATTTTATTGGGAAAAAGTGATCTCTAACAAATACGATTTCATATTCAAGGTTCGAATCCAAACAGCCCCACATCAAGGGTGAAGTGCTCCTAAAAATAGTAATTTCATACTCAAAGCTCGAACCCAAAATTTTCCAAAACCTCTAATTAAAATAAAAAAATACTTATAGGTTCACCACAATCCATTTTAATTAACGTCGAATATGTTGTAGTGTCCAGTTAATAGTACTGTAACGAAAAGAGATCAAGATCATAAATCGGGTGTGTTTGGTAGGATAGAGAACGAAACCTCCTTTTAACTATCCAACACTAAAAATTTAGAAACTATTTCAAATACACAGGAGGAAAAACCTTAAGCAAACTATTTGGCTCAAAAGTTAATTGTTACTTTGCAAGCTTAAAACAATCAAAAAGGTGAAAAGGGTAAATCATAACCAAATATAAAAAACCTAAAGATATGAAATCAATATAGTTATGATCGATTGAATATTGCAAAATGAAGAACTTAAGAACAATTGCTTGTCAAAGTTTAAGAAGTAGAGTGAGAGATAGTAGAGAATGAGAGAGTTGTATTATTAGATAATAACACATATCATATTTACAATGGGGAGGCCCTTCTTATATAAGAAGTGGTCTTCTTTAAAATAATAATAAAAACATTGGAACATAGTCCACGCCCCCTTAGCGAGGACGCCCAGCCATGAGTGACATCGTCCGTGCATTCACGTCTGAACCGTGCCCCTGTTATAAGAGGTATATGAGGGAGGTCATACCCTCTTGACATAAAGATGTATAGGGTCAAATTTGACCCTATACAGATAGTCCATCCGCTCGTTGGAGGCGTATACGGTAAACGTCTTCAATGGGTGGAAATATCGATCTCGTCCTTCGAAGAATTTGACCTTATTACGAGGGCGATGATGTGAACAGAAATGGGGGAAGTACATGGCGTTGGTGATTCATTGAAACGTGGTCTACTTTCTGAACTGACGTCATTGCCGGCATGCATCATGATTATACCTGCTCCCGAGATATTTCAGGAGACGATTTGATGTTTTGGTTTCCCACACCCATTTAGAATCATGCCTCTTCGATTTCCGTGTATTTTAGCCCTATAAATAGGAGGAAGGTTCAATCTTTGCCATCTTTCGAACTTTTGAGATTTCCTACTCCCTCTTTTCATCTTCTTTGAAGAAAGCCGATATTTCGTGCTCCAAACCCTTCTGTTTCTGTTGAAACTCGTCTCTTAGCCGTTAGAACTTGATTTATATAAACAATTATTTTGGCAAAACACGGACAACACAGCAAGAAAGGCCAAAATAATACCCCATCTAGGGTTCCACCATCTTCGACTGGTAAGAAAAAGGCCCAAAAACCTCTCGTCCCTCTCAGTATGGACAATGTTATTCCCAAAGAGATTCATGCTCGAAGGGATTTCCCGAATAAAAGCCCAAATCCCTCGTGGGATCATACTGAGTTTCTACAATCGTATTTGGATGATCTACGGGAGACGTACCAAATCCCAGACCATGTGATTATGGAGCCGGTCGGGACCAACTATATCAATGTACACCGGCCAAGATTTTGCACCTTTTAAAAATATCCATTCTTGGTCAGGTACGGTCTTCCGGTTTATCCCCTTGTGGAAGAGCTTTGCCGCTTCTATGACATATGGCTAGCTCAGCTTACTCCCTACACTTGGAAGGTGTGTTGTATTATGACCACCAATGCAATGAGGGCTGGACTCAGCATTTCGATCCTTTACTTGTTGCAATTATTTAGCCCTGGGTATATGAGGGGCTCTATACTGTAACTAAAGTGTCGTGGCACGAGGGGCCTGGTCGTCAGGGCCGATGACTAGACCAATCGCCGCTTCTGGCGCAAGTTTTTCTACATCAGGATGGAGCACCTAGTGTCGAACCCTGAAGGATTCCTAAAGAGGTGGAATCCGGAACGTGAGTGTCTTTACTCGTATTTAGTATTGTTTGCAACCTTTGACCGTACAGTTATTGTAACTTCTTTTCGCTTTCTTTTCCTTTTTGTAGCAAGGGCTTATACACCCCGACCCGTTGAAGACATTAGGTCATGGGTGGAGAGGGTGATTCCCTTGGCGGAGGAATGGCGTACATGGTATGTGTTCCATAATCGACACGGCCCACCAGGTAATGTCGTACATGGTATGCATGTCGTACATGGTTTCTTGACCTATCTTATATTAGCAGGTCGAGCGCCCCTAGGAGCGGGAGGAGGTAGAACGTCGCAGCCTCGTCGGTAGCAGGGACTGATTCTGGGGATGAGTAGGTACCCCGAGATTCTCCAAGTTAGGGCGTCCCAGAGGTCGCTCAACTTGAGGCCGTACCTGTGGCTGAGTCCATGAGTGAAGCGACTCCTTCACCACTGCCCCCTCGACCCGTGGAGGAGACCTATGAAGGTGAGGAGCTGCCGGAGCGAAAGAGGCGCCAATTGATGCTCGGCAAAGGAATTTCCATAGAGGACGAGAGGGAAAGTGAGCCCCGTCCAGAGTCGAGGCCAGTTCTAATGGCAATTCCATTCATTTGGGGAGGTCTGCTCCCCTAGGGAGGGCGATTCCTAATACCACCCCCATACGTGTCCCAGAGTGTGGCACGTCGTCCGCTGCCAAGGAGGCAGATGATGAGGAGTGGGAAAATCCTGAGATGGCCCCCACGATCGCAGATGCACCAAGGAGGGATCATGCCCGTGTGGAGATGACGATGGGTGGGCCTAACCGCAGGATTGTGATTCCATGTGGATACAACCTATTGCAAAATAGCGAGCAAGCTACAACAGATATGTCATTTCTATGTGCGGCCGTTGAGAGTGAGAGTTTAAAAGATGTTAGCGATAGATACTTATTCCGAAGAGTTGCCGGTACAACTTTGCAGGTATATTTTGTTCTTTACATATTATAAATTGAACCCTGGGTGTATGCTGATTTGTCTTTTTTTCTTCAGACCCTTGTTTTGGAGGTAGAGAGGGGTCGGCGAGCGCGGAGAAGGGCCACCACCCTTAAAAAGGTGGTGAATAAGTACAAGGAATGTCGTTCCAAGCATCAGACGTTGCGGACCTATTTGCCCAGGATCCGTAGTTTCAAGTTTTTCATGCGGGTCTGGAGCAGTCGGAGGCTCAGCTACGGAAGTGAGTAGATCAGCTGGAGGAGGTGAATGATGAGATAATGGTCGTCTTATCTTAGAATATTGAACTGGATACTCTTCTACAGCCCGATGAGGATGAGTTGGAGATTAGTCGTGGGGTAGCGACAGAGGCTGCTAATTTGCGTGTCAAGGTCGACGCCTTAACCACTGAGCTTAACGCCAAGACGGTCGAGATTGATGGTATTAAGCAGGTTGCTGTGACTAGGTCTGATGACGGTGTGCTTGGTGAGGCATGGAACATGTGGGTATATCCTGAAGCCAAGCTGGCTGTGTTTGAGGATTTGCTTACCGCAGGTCGTGCCACTGAGGCAGAGGTTGAGGACCAACGTCATTTGGTTCAGGTCGCCAGATAAGCCTGTGGTTATAGTTCCGATTCCCAAGACCGGACGAGCTATACCTTAGAAGATGTTAACCGTCTAGCTTCCGGGTCCTGGATCTCTGCGACTTATCAAATCGAGGGTAGCAACGGATAAGGTGATGAACTGGCGGGCAACGATGGATAGGGTAGTGGTGGGTGCTAGGACTTGTATTTATTTTGCTTTTGTAGTTTTGTGGTGGACGTAAATAGATCCCTTTGTACACATATACTTTCTTTTAGGATAATAGAATCTGTTCTTTTGTTATTTCCCTCCGTACCTTTTATTTCGTGTTCTTTCCGTAGTTATATATGCGATATAGGTCGTTGTCGAGTTGTTTTATTTGTCGTAATTGAGCTAGGTCGACTTAGTGATGATAGTGGCCTTAGTCATTTAGATGTTATAGATGGTCGTGACAGTAGAAGCTCTAAAAAAAGCCCTAATAGCGTTCGGGCCCCTCCTATGGCAGTTAATGGCAACCTCGGAATGTCTGTCACCGATCATAGACCCTCAAGCTCTCAACTCCCACATTCTCCAGAGCTTTCAAGCTCTTCCTTTCTTCCCAGACCTAATGAAGGAGGATCCAGCAGCAGAACCGAGCTTTACCCAGATCGAGCCCTCAACGACTCCATCAATGTCTACCCCAAAGAAAGCGAGCACACATCCTCCCTCCAAAACATTCACCAAGGAGTTTCCAAGGCCCTAGACTTGCTGAAAAATAAGGAATCAGTGGAGGAGGGGGAGCAGAGGTACCAAACGCCAAGAATAGAGTCGATTGTCCTAGATTTGGTGAGATCAATAGAGTTCATTTTACAAGTGAGCGAGATTGTGGTGGTTCTATGCCCCAAAGCAATGACCAAGTGCGGGCTAGGCCTAGTCTCAACTCAAACCATGGGCCAAATCAATCCCTTGATTAATCGTACACCAATACTGAGTCTGAAGAGGAAAACCCCATCAACGACCACTCTATCAAGCTCCCAAGAAGGAGCCCACCCATCCCACATGTTTCCAATGATGAATTACATCATATGGAATGTTAGGGGTGGGAATAGTGCAGATTTCAAAAGGCACTGCACTGAAATGGTTAACATGCACAAACCCTTCATGATGGTGCTCCTTGAAACAAAGATGGTAGATCACCAATCACTGGTCAGTGCCCTCAATTTTGGCATGATCATTCAATCACTTGCTGGTGGCATAGTTTTTATATGGAAAGAAGACCAAGTCGCAGTGGAAGAAGTGGCCACCATACCTCAAGGTATTCATGCAATGGTCCTGGTAAGACCAAACCATACCCCCTGGCTCTTTTCTGCAATCTATGCTAGCCATTTACTTGTAGATAGGAATATGTTATGTGAGCAACTAGCCACTCTCTCCAGAACTGTAAATAATAACTGGTTTGTAGGGGGTGAATTCAATGAAGTCTTAAAGGCTAGAGATAAATTTGGGGGGAGTCCTACTAATCTCAACCGCAGTAACAACTTCTGGAAATGCATCAACACATGCTAGTTAATTGACCTAGGATATAAAGGTAGTAAATACACATAGACAAATAAAAGTTACAAGAATAGGAATGCCCTAATCCTAGAAAGAATTGATAGATGTTTTGTCAATGAGGATTGGATTTCTCAGTACCCTGAGGCAACTGTGCAACACCTGGCTAGGACCCACTCAGAACATTGTCCTTTAAAAATCCAAATGGAAGGTCCACAAATATCCCAAATAAAAACCCTTCAGGTTGAAACAATATGGGTTATCCACCCCTCCTCCCCAATGTAATAAGCCAAGCTTTTGCTGGCCAAGCTCCTCTAATCAAGTCCACTGTCAGATTCCAAGAGCTGGCATCCACTTGGAACCATCAAGTCTTTGGTAACATTTTTCATAAGAAAAAAAGACTTGTAGCCAGAATTCATGGCATCCAGAATTCCTCTAGCTACCCATTCAGTAGCATTCATCTAGAGCTTGAGAATGATCTCAATAAGGAGCTAAACGGCATACTCAAAAATAAGGAAGACTTCTGGAAGCTGAAGTCTAGGATTAACTGGCTCAATGAGGGAGATGCCAACACTAGGTTCTTCCACACCTCCACCCTGAATAGAAGGAGGAGAAACGAAATTCTTTCCTTAAATGATGATTATGGAAACTGGACTCACAACCAATCTGAAATCCAGTATGCCATTGTCACCTTCTTCAAGGACTTGTACACAACCTTAGAATTTGAAGTCACATGGGAGCCTACCACTCAATCCACTATGGAACCAATTATCCAACAGATCCACAAGGCCTTCATGGATAGACAGTTGCACATGAGTGAAATCAAATCAGTTGTGTTCTCCCACAAACCCTTCAAAGCCCCTGGGCCAGATGGGCTCCATCCCTTCTTTTACTAAAAGTACTGGGATATTGTAGGGGACTATGTCATAGAATTTTGCAAAAAAGTGCTTCAACACTTGCACAATGGTTGAAGAAATTAACGAAACCATTATGTGTCTTATTCCAAAATGCCCCCCAGGCAACCATGCTAAGAAACTTCAGACGTATTGGCCTTTGCAACACAATCTACAAAACTGTGACAAAGTTTATTGTAAATAGGATCAAACCAATCCTGAACCTCATCATAGGACCAAGTTAGGACAGCTTTCTAAGTAACAGAAGAGCTTGTGATAATGCCATCATAGTTCAGGATTACATGAACCACTTTAGGAAAATGAAAGGTCAAAGTGCCAACATGATTTTCAAAATTGACCTTAAAAAAGCTTTTAATAGACTAGAGTGGTCCTTTATTAGAGATACCCTACATGTAGGGCTGTCCAAGATAATAATGTCCTGCATCGGTACTTCCTCTATCCAAATTCTGATCAATGGAGGAAAAACTGAAGAATTCACCCCTTCAAGAGGCATCAGGCAAGGTGACCCTATGTCCCCATACATGTTCATCCTTTGTATGGAAAGACTATCTAAAGCCATTGACAGGGCAGTCAGCCAAAACTTGTGGCACCCTATGAGCATAAGCAGAGGTGGCCCTAAGATCTCTCACATTTTCTTTGCAGATGATATTACTCTCTTTGATAGAGGGATCATCAGGAACTACAAAACAATCCTAACCAATTTACAGGAATTCAATAGCAAGTCAGACCAAAAAAAATCAATATGGCTAAGTCTAAGGTCATATTTTCCTCAAACACCCCTCAAGACATTGCCCAATAACTGTTTAATACATTGTCCATCAACCACTCCTCATCCTTTGGAAAATGCCTAGGCTTCTCAATCCCAAATAAAAGGAAAAATGCATCTGATTTCCTATTCATCATTGATAACATGCAAAATAAGTTAGCAGGCTGGAAAACCAAACTACTCAACCTGGCCAGTAGAACTGTTTTGATAAAAGCCACTCTAAGCAGCGTCCCAAGTCATGCCATGCAGTTTATAGCTATCCTCACTAAGATAACCAACCAGATTGATAGGATTCAGAGGAACTTCCTCTAGGGAACCACTCAAGAAAAAAAAGAAAATACACATAGTTAAGTGGGAGGTAGTGACTAAAACTAAGGCTCAGGGGGGCTAGGGATCCAAAAAGCTAGTTCCAAAAACAAAGATGCATTAGCTAGTCTGGTATGGAGAGCCTACACAAATACAAACATCCTCTGGGCTAGAGTCCTTATCCACAAGAAGTGTAACTTGCATAGGCCTGCCAATGTTGGGAGGCACCATGTCAGTAGCAAGTCACCCACTTGGAGGGCCATGCTAAGTGGCTGGGAAACTTGCAGCAAGGCCAGCAGATGGATTGTGAATAAGGGCAATAGGGTGAGCTTCTTCAATGATCCTTGGATCCCCATCCAACCTGCTATTAGACATCTAATTGAGGGACCCTTGACAAATAGGGACCTTCTAGCTAAGGTGAACTCAATCCATAACGGAGGAACTTGGGACACAAGCTCCCTCTCCTTTGACCTCCCACCCAACATCCTTACCATCATCATTATAGTGTTTATCCCTAGTATTACAACTAAGAATGATATACTAATCTGGACTCTCACTCCAAATGGGAAGTTCTCTCATAACTCAGCCTACTCATTCATTCACAACATTGCTCAACTGAGCCCTCCAATGGATTTGGAAAACTTCAAGTGGCTATGAAAACTACAAGTCCCTAACAAGATAAAGTTTTTCACCTGGTTCCTAACCCACAGGAGACTCCCTACCATAGCTACGCTCAGCTCTATGAGAATCAATTGTCCAACTCTATGCCAGTACCGTAATGCTGGGCAAGAGAATATTGATCACATTTTCTTCGTCTACCCAAATGCTGCCCAATTTTGGAATGCCATCAGGTCCAAATCTACATCCCCTCCTCCTACAACCCCACTAAACAGCACCCACCTCTAGCAGACAGTATGGCCAGCCACCACAGGAGGAAAATTTAATGAACACCTGCACTGGTCAGTTCTCATTCCCTTCTGCCTCTGGCACATTTGGCTAACAAGGAACAACAATATGTTTAATAATAAAAGAGAGCTTATCAATGCCAAGAACACTATTGCCAAAGCCACTGAATTCCAACTGCTCAAAGGGAGCAGCAACAACACATGTACACACCAAATGATGCTCAAATGGGAACCCCTACCTAGGGGTTGCTTCAAACTAAATACAAATGGTGCAGTCAAAGGCAAAGATGGAATAGGTAGAATAGGGGGATCTTCAGAAACCACAATGGTGACTGGATACTGGGCTACATGGAAAACATCCCCCATACATCCATTTTAGAAGCTGAATTTCGAGCACTCATAAAAGTCCTCAGGCTCGCAGAACAAAACAATCTTTTACCACTACACATAGACACAGATTCCGCGGAAATAATTCGCATGTTAACAGAAGGTAATTTGATATTTGACCGTCTAATTTGTGAATGCAGGTTGTTGATTCAAAGGATGGGCAGGGTGGTGGTGAGGCACGCGTTCATGGAACAAAATAGAGTTGTTGATGCACTGACAAAGGAAGCAGTTAAAAAATCTTTTGGAACAGATTTGTA
>JASVEL010004132.1:0-51083 GCA_032618575.1 Nicotiana noctiflora | reverse complement strand
CGATCGCGTCCGCGTGTATATTACGTGTATGTCGCATGTATATTCTTTCGCCCGGCGTGCGGTGCGATCCAACGTATACTGCGCGGCGTGCCGGCCCGATCCCCGGCTCAATGGAAGGCACATATATATACTCACTAATGGGTCCTCGACCTGTCCCCGGTACGAATATGTACTTGGCCTCTCGAGGCCCGGTATAATATGTCACGGTGGGTGCGCTCGGCCCTGGCTCTCGGTCAATATAGGCGCCGGCGCTTTCGGAGCCCGATATAACATCTCATAGTGGGTCCTTGACCCATCGTCTCGATCAATATAGACTTGGCCTTTCAGACCGACTTCGGCTAGAACGAGGGAATTCCGCTCAGATAATCTCTATACGTGTACACGTCTAGTACGAGCTCAATATTATGCTATACTGCTAGAGCTATGGCTGAGTGTATCTTTCCCGACACAATATAAGGGTCACCTGGCTCCATAGGTTCCCTCATGCTCTACGGATACGCCTCGAGCCCCGAAGCATGGCTATCGACCCAATTGCACTGATTATAACCGTTATCGGTCATAACGTACGGTATCTTATTAGTAGGGAAGGACTAAGTCGAACCCCCTATCACGATGTCACCACGCCCGTCGTAGAACGTGTGTCTCATCTCGATATAGCATTGTGAAGTGCTAGTACGAGGTTTCGAACCCTCGGTACATTATTTACTACTGCATACGCTCGATCAGGTAAGAAGCCTTAATCAGCGCTTGCGCTCGCCTCCGTAATTCAATCACCTTGAATGCAGAATGCTCAAAAATCAATGAGAATACATCAATATAGGCTAATTAAACACAACCCGTTCGAAATAACTCAATTTACATCAAAATTCCCAAAGTTGCCAAAACCCGAGCCCCGGGCCCACATTCCGAAAATTTACAAAATTCACATTTCCGGAACCCTCGTCTCGCCACGAGTCCATACATATAAAATTTACCAAAATCGGACTCCGTTTGCCCACTCGAATCGGTGTTTTTCTTCAATTTAGGCTTAGGGCTCAAACCCACAATTAATCTTCCATTTACGGGGAATTAACCAAGGATTTCATGTAAAAATGATGTAATTAAGCCATAAACTTACCTCAGACGAAACCCCGATGATTTCCCGACAATCTCCCGTCAATTTCTTCTCTTGGAACTCGAAAATGGAGGGTTCGTGAATGAAACCCGTAGTGAAATGTTTCTGAAATTAAACTCGCTGCCGGAGCAATTTGCTCTGCGCGTTCGCGATGGTCTTCCACGCGTTCGCGGTGCTTGGCTTCCGGTTACTCTACGCGGACGCGACAATTCCCACCAGCGTTCGCGATGAACAAACATCCCGGTCGCCCGGAAATCGCCTGCAAGCGTTCGCGACTCCGGTCGCGAGCGCGAGCTCGTCTGCCGCCGGACCCGGCGGCGAACGCGACCTCGGGGAACGCGATCGCGAAGCCCAAAGCTTTTGGCCTTCGCGAACGCGGCGCGCCTGATCGCGAGCGCGATGCATTGATCGCTACTGCGCCCAGCGAGCAGCGGCCGCACGCCGCGCGAACGCGAGGGCTTACTACAGGCGGTGACACTGAGATTACTGGCGGACATTCTCAAGTTCAAAATGCCGATTGATGGTCGGAATCATCCGAGGCCCAGGGACCTGACGAAAACCACAAACATACCCCAAATACGATACGAACTTGTTCCAATCATAAAAACACCATCACTGTGGGGGTTCAAACTATCAATTTACAACGGGTTCGAGCCTAAATTTCTTAAAACTTTCCGAATTACGCATTCGATCAAAAACCAGATCAAACGACGTCAGAATGACTTGAAATTTTCGAGGCACATCCAAAATCACCTAACGAAGCTACGCAAACTGTCGGAATTCCATTCGAGCCCCGGATCAAAATCTCACCTACAGTTCGGATTTCGCCAAAATTGACCTTAGCCAATTCAAGCCTATTTCTGCACGGGCCTCCGAATTCAATTCAGATCGCTCCCTAAGTCACAAATCACCTTCAGGAACTAATCGAATCATCGGAATCAGATTCCGAGGTCCTCTAACAAAATAGTCAACTTCGGATTGACTTTCCTGATTCAAGTCTCTTTCAAAAAGGCTATATGCCTCATTTTCGATCAAATTCACTCCTAACTCACCCGATAGACTCTAACACTGATATAAAATCATAAAACATGCATTTACAACATGACGGAGTGGTAATTCCCGTAACGACGGGCCGGGTCGTTACAATTTTCTATAATTTCTCAAACTCAAAAATGGTCTGATTGACCACCCAAAACTCACCGAGGCCCTCGGGACCTCAACTAAAAGCACCAACACGTCTAAAACTTTATTCAAACTTGTTCCAATTATCAAAACACCTCAAACACCATCAAACTACTCAAAACACATCGGATTCAAGCCTAAGTTTCTAAAATCTTCTTAAATATGCTTTTGATCAAAATCCCAACCAAAACACGTCCGAATGACCTGAAATTTTGCACACACATACCAATTGACATAACAAGCTACAGTAACTCTTAGAATTTCATTCCAACCCTCGGATCAAAATCTCATCTACCAACCAGAAATCGCCATCAACTTTGCCAATTCAAGCCTAAATCTACTCCGGGCCTCCAAACCCCATTCCGATCACACTCCTAAGTCTCAAATAACCTCCGAAGCTAACTGAATCACCGAAAATCGCATCCGAACCCTCTAACTCAATAGTCATATCAAGTTGACTTTCCAAAACAAGCCTTCCTTAAAGGGTCTAAGTGTCTCATTTTCTACCAAAGCCAATCCAATTCAACTCTAACACATCAAATACTGATAATGAAACATGAAGAAGCATAAAATGTGGAAACCGAGACGGTAACACATGAGACGACAGGCCGGATCGTCACAAATAACCATAATTTTTATTTTAATAGTTCATCTATTATCCAGCAGACTTTTTTGCCACTACCAAGTCATATAGATACATCTCGTAGTACTAACATACTCATCACATGAATACCAAACTGCCATTCTGGCTAATTGGGACAATACCGAACATATAACTTCAAAACACTTGCTCACACAATCAACACCTCGGTGCTCAAGCCACAGACAAGGATTCGGCCTCAAGTCCTCCAGATTGGCCCAACATATACACGAATATCACACCTCGCCACTTCATCGGGGAGTCACAAGCCATCAAGGCACATCTGATACTGAGTGTTCATATGCATATACGAACACGTGGAAGGAATTTCAAAAGTTTCTTTTCAAGATGAATCAAGGACGCACGATAAGAACTCAAGAAGGTGATGTTTTCCTAAAGGTTCTGCAGCATCTCGAGGATAAATACAGACGTCTCCGTACCGATCCACGAGACTCTACTAAACATGCTCATGACTCGTGAGACCTAGTAACCTAGGCTCTGATACCAATTTGTCATGACCCAATTCCCCAACTAGTCGTGATGGCGTCTCTCGTGAGGACAAGGCCAGCCAACAGAATAACAATGCCTCTTTCAAAATTATTAAGCATAAATGATTAGATAAATACAACTTAATGACAATAATAATTGATATTTACAACCCAACACAGTTCGATCGGGGTGTCATAAGTCACGAGCATCTAAAGAAGTCTGAACACTACTATAGGTCCAATAATATACAAACAAAATCTGGAATCAAAAGACAGAGTCTGGTGCCACGAACACTGCGGTAACCTTGCTCAGTTGCAATAGCAATACCTTCAACTAGCTTAAAATCCATTGCCGGGTGAACAATACCTGCATCTGCACTCGAGGTGCATGGAGTAAAGTGAGTACTCCAACTCAGTGATTAATGGAAGTAAATAATAACTTAGCAGCGAGAAATTACGTAAAGCAGCCAATATGTTGTATAGAAGCCGGGTACAAGTTTTTGAGTAAAACAGTGAAATCTGTGAAATCTTTAGAAATACCTTGGCCCATTTCAAATCTTTTTTGAAAATGATATTTTCAATACTTACAAAAATGATTTCAAAAAATAGTTAGTGCTGATAGGCACAGAAAATCCGCCCCTCGGACACAAATACCACAACATAAGAGGTAAAAAGGCGAATAAGTATCCAAGATGAGCACATAAAAGTTTTCCCCTCAGGCACAGCTCAAATCAGTACTATCCCCTCGGGCTCACATCAATCGCTTAGAATAATAGCAGCCCCTCGAGCTTAGTATCACATCACCCAAATAGTATCATCCCATCGGGCTCAGTATTACAATACTCAAACAGTAACAACCCCTCGGGCTACGTATCACAACACATGGGTACCCACGCTCACTATGGATGTGCAGACTCTGGAGGGGCTCCTACAACCCAAACGCTATCATAATAAGGCCTGAAAGCCTGAACATATCAATATGAGGCTTGAAAGCCTGCTCACAATACACTCGAAGCCTGAAAGCTTCCTCACATATCGTTTGAGGCCTAAAAGCCTCCTCACATATTACTCGAGGCCTGAAAGCCTCCTTACATATCACTTGAGGCCTTATTGATGCCCCTTTTCATAAAGCGGAATCAGGTTCACGACATTTTTGGGAGGACAACTCTATTCCTGTTTGGGAATTGGGTTTTTGGATTTTAGAGAGTTTCCACCTAATTATTATAATGCATTAGGACACTTTTAGAAGAATTAAAGATAAAAATCAAAGTTGGGTAAGGGCTTAAAATTATCTCGAGGAGAAGGTGTTAGGCACACCCTCAAGATCCACTAGTGTGGTTCCCGGACATGCCACAATTGTGACTTTAAATGTAAGGAAATAAATAAACAAGCAATCATTGCAAACATGGGAAACAATTACAAATAAGAATGTGAAAAGGATTTAAAACTGCTGAAATTTGAAAATAACATTTTTGTGGTTTAAGAAGACTTACACAATGAAGGGAGAGATCAAATAAATGATGCAAATAACTTAAGAAAATAAACAAAGATGGAAGTTTGAAAAGGTTTGGACTGCTTTTGAAAAATCTTAAGTTATTAAACTAATAAAGAGGGAGAGACTCCTAGGTTTATACATTACATGAATCATTCACACAACACTGGTACCCGATCGTACGCATAGTGTTATCGTGTAATCATCATCTCCATGTCTACCCTTCCCAACCCGTTAAGGTATTAAAGCGCGGAATGGTATCGTTTACTTATTATATGCTATTACCCATCCCAAACTATCAGCCCCGAGGTAATAGGACTTCTAATCCTAAAGGAAAGAAAGGGATGGGGGGCCTTTATGGAGTTTAAAGGATAAAATTCTAGCTCAACATTTGAAACAAGTAGTAAGTAAAAGGAGAGAGTAAAACAATCATACAAGGCTCAAGTTAACTCCAGAAATCAAACAATCAATTAGTTTAGCAAGCCTTAAGAAATACTCATTCGGTCTTAGATTAAAATTAAGCAGCGAGCGGACTGGTTCAACACATGTATTTAGGCAGAAAGTTTGCATTAGGCCACTCGGATACAGTTGTCAGATATTAAGTTATTCAATGCACATTATTTATAAAAGTACTGATTTCAAAAGATAGACTAATGCAGAAGAGTTTTTGAAAGAAAGAACAGACCGCAGACCTAGTTTAGAAATAAGTTTCAAAGAGAATCAGCGGACCGTCCGGTTATAAAACACAGAAATAATTGTAAATAATTTCAGAGTAAAAAAAATGAACTATCTAAGGAAAAGAGTAAGCTGCATAACTATTTTAAAGGACAAGTTTAGGAAGACTAGAATTTAGTTGGAAAGCGTTTAGGCATAATATTAGAAAAGAAACCGTTTCAGAAAAGACGCAGATTTGAAGAACTCAACTTTTAAGACAAACGTACACTAATTCGAGAGAGTTTTATCAAAAAGATTAAGGATTTTGAAAACGTTACTGAATTAAGGCGTTAAGGACCAGTCAACAGATTATTATTAGACGAATTTGATGCAAAGTCCTTTTGGCATGATATCTATATTCTATTTTTTTAGAATTTGTTAAAGAATTTACGGAGAGATGGCTGCGTTAGCTACAAGATATTAGCGTTAAATCCTATAGGCATACTTTCTATATGATTTACAGTATAGTTAAACATTAAACCCTATAGGCAGGATTTCTAGGTGACTTGCAGCATCATTGAGCGTTAACTCCTATAGGCATGCTTTCTATGTGATTCGCAGTATAGTTGAACATTAAACCCTATAGGCAGGATTTCTAGGTGACTTGCAGCATAATTAAACGTTAAACCCTATAGGCATGGTATCTATGTGATTGAATCAAAGATGTTAAACAGACTTATAGGCAGGATTTCTAGAACAAGAGAGTCTTAAAGCATGATGTCTACCCTTATTGATGCGAGAAAGTAAAACCCCTACCACACCCTTTTACTATATTCCCCGAGTTTTTTTTATACAAATTATTACAGACTAGAAAAATAGCTATAAAAATACATCAAAAGCCAACAGCTAGATCCGAGCATCCTAACTTAATCCTAATGTCCAATAACATGTATTTAGCCAACTCCGGGATCTAGATCTCCAAGCCTTCTCATTATTTAGGGTGTTTCAAAGTTCCAATAAATCTCAGGGATCCCCGATATTGCTTACACCAAAGATACCATTAGAATTAGGAACAATGCAGTGTGGAAAAGCCAGCTCTCAGGCATCGAAGTTAAGAGGGAGCTCAGTGGTCCCAAAACAAGGCTTACAAGAGAGGAGCATAACTTATAACTAGGAGTAAGTGTAGAGTAAAGGGGAATTAGGGGGCCATGGCATGTGGTGGTCATACCTAACCACAAAATAAGATGGAACACCCCTGACCACTTGTTTAGTCAAAAATTAGGAGCAGACCCCTGCAGGTCGGACCAAAGTCTGGATAGTGATTAGGACACTATCAGACTCAAGTCCAAGGCTCAAGCACATAAAAGAGGAAAGGGAGTGGGAATTGATTGGGTTTGGGATTCAAAGAACCCAGTTCAGAATCATAGACAACAATGGTGGAGTGTTGCTATGGCTAGAACTATACTCACATACAATGGGGAGAAGGGAAAGGGAGTTCACATAAGCAAAAAGCACAATAGGGTTGCAGAAACATAGTAAAGAAAAACATAACAGATTGGGAAGTAAACACATAGTGAAGAAGCATTATTTAACTAAGAATAACGTACCAGTTGCAAAGTAAGAAAAAGCAGAACAATAGAGCAATCATGGCAAGTAAACACAGCAGGAGTAGACTTAATGTTCAGTAGAATACTTGAGAATTTTAGACATGGAGCTCAAAATTGATTCATAACGCACAAAGTAGAAGAAGAGAGTAAAATTTTTGTGAAAGAACTCACTGTGTAAAACCATGTGTTTTTTTGTGCAGAAAAGCCTATGAAAAGCTTGTCAGAACCTTTTTTTATTTTAGTGCAAAAGGGGCAGGCCCTTTTATAGTGCATAAGATGAGAGAAGAAAAAGGTAATAGAATAGTTTTGAAATCAATCACAAGTTGTTTCCCTTTGATTAAGGAATTTGATTCAAACGGGCAAAATAAATAAGGAAATGATTGGTTTTAAAAATCTTTTCTAAAGCAATGTAATCGGGACAAATACAGAGTAGTTTATTTAAGGAATAGTCTAGTAGCACACGATTTGGGTAAAACAAGGAAAGACAATCAATCAACACCTAGTAAAATCAGGGTTCGAATCTTAGTATGAATGAATCCAACCAGGAAAAAGTGAGGAGGGGTTTAATTTAAAGAAAATAAACAACACACAATCAAACCATTTTAAAAAGGAACTCGGAATCAATCATAAGCTGGCAAAAGGCCTTGAAAGAAGAGAATTTATCATATAAAAGCATACATACATGTTAGACAAGAGAAAGTAGTCGTAAAACTAGCAAGAAGTCAGAGTGACCAAGAAGGTTAGGTTCATAGACTCAGAATGAGTCTGAAAGAGAGTCAAGGGTTCTGAATGGAACTCTAGACCAAACACAAAGTCAAGCCTGCCAAAAAACCCCAAATACTAGGGCTTCTGACTCGAATCAGATGCATAGACGAGAAAATAACAAATAGAACATGCTCAATAGTCTCTTTCATAGACTTATGAGAAAACAAACAGAGAGAGCAGCAAGTTTGAAACACATGGAATACATTTAGGCAAAACATGTCACTCAAACAAGTTCAGGAGAGAAAAAGCGACACATGTTTAGGAAAAATAATAGACGAAAATGCTTAGAGTTCAACGAGAGTCCAGTAAAGCAAACAATGATTAAAAGATTAGTAAAAATACAGTAAAAAACATACAAGATAGACATGTAAAACATGCTTATAGGGCCCGGTAGAATAAAGAACAGAACAAAAAATAGAAGAACGTGCATAATATGGCAAAACACAAGAACATTGGAGCAGACATGCGAGGAAAGAACATAAGAACATGGCATAGACTGATCCACACAAAGAAAAGAAGAAGAAAAGTCAGAAGTCATTTTAAGATTTTTTCGAAAACCCTAAATTGAAATAGACTTATTTTGAAAAGAAAATTGGGGAAAAGCTTTAAAACATTGAATATAGCACATATCCACCACAGATCTAAGTAAATAAAAGAGGAAGGAATGTCGAATATCCTTAGGGTTTCTATGAAACCCTATAAATGAGAAGGCTTGGAAGAGGTCTAGTCTTGAATCAGAGATGGCCATGGCTAGGCTTCTAAAGCTCGAATACATCGGAATGGGGCCGGGGAGGCCACATGAACACATATTTGTAGAGGATATAAACTGACGCCATTGAGGTCAAACCTCGAAATCTCAAACACCCATGGCTTAGGAGTAAAAAAAAGGTGAGCACAAGTCGTCCATAGCCTGAAAAGCTATGGACTCTAGCGAGATAATGGTCGGAGAAGACGAGGGAGGCGATTAGGGTTTGAGTGTTTGGGAGCGTTTGAGAGAGAAAAGAGTTTGAAGGCGGCTGTTGAAGAGAAATGGGGATTAGGTTAAGGTCATGCAGAATTAAAAAGGAAAGGATCATTTGTGGTCGTTGATCATTTGATCAACGACCTGGATTTAAAAGAACCTTGGGCGGGTTTAACAATTAGGTCAGGGGTCAGGTGATAAATCAAATTAGGTCGTTTTGATTTGGGGGAGGATTGGGCCAAAATTAAGGCTAAAATTGAAATGGAATTGGGGTTCTGATAGGAATGAATTGGGGCTAAAACTTAAATAGCTAATTTTCTCCCTATTATTTTATAAAAATAGTAAAAAGGATTTAAAAGCAAATTGAAGGAACTGAGTCAACTAATAATATATAAATATTAATTTAAAAATATTGGTATCAATTTTGTAATTATAAAATGCTATTAAATCTTAAAAAGGCTAGTATTGCATTATCTGCAATTTAGCTTTAATAATACCAAATAATTTTGTAAAATGTGCAAAAATCATGCTGGCAACATTTTGGTCTAAATATGAGAATAAAATAAATTATTCTCCAAAATGGCAAGTTTTGAGAATAATTATTGGATTTTATGATGTAAAAATAGGCCATAAATTGGTTTAAACAATCATTAAAATGCCAAAACCTTTTGGCGTGCTTATATATGACATATATATTACTTTGGAAGTGATTTGGGTATATAGAAAATATATACGAAAAAATTGGGTATCAACAGGCCTAAAAGCCTTCTCACATCACTCATCGTATCCTCACACATGGACCTCAGGCCTGAAAGCCTCCTCAGAATACACTCAACATATCCTCACACGTGGCCTCGGCCTCAATCAGTCCAAAAATAATAATAAGCCCCTCGGGCATCAGTAAAAATAATAATGCTCAGCTCAAACAATAGTTGAAATACCAGTTAAAAACTCAAGGTTGAGTAAAAATATAGTTGAGTTCATGAAACAATGTAATTCAAATGGACTGAGTTCAAATAATATTTCAAATAGTGGGGAAAACAGTGATAATAGCTCACGAGGAGTTCAAACAGTCGACAATGAGCCCCAAGTATGGCAATAAGCCCAAGTCATAGTAAAAAACAACAAGTCATAGTGGAATATGCGGTAAACTCAACAACCAGGATAGACCAAGTCACAATCCCTAACGGTTCTCTACCCCACGCTCTCTATCAGGTATGCAAGTCACCTCAATATAGCACTATGGGTGCAAATCCGGGGTTCCAAACCCTCAGGATATCATTTACAATCATAACTCACCTCGAACCGGTGAAATCTCCAGCTCGCGACGCCTTTGCCTCTCAAACCGGCCTCCTCGCGCATCAAATCTAACCAAAATCAGAGTGAATATATCACAATATGCCAAGGCAACAATACCCAACCGAAAACAATCAAAATATAGCAAAAATCTCGAAACTAGTAAAACCCGAATCCCGGGCCCACTTCTCAAAAAATTACAAAACCTACATTACCGGATTCCTCGTCTCGCACGAGTTAATACATACCAAGAAATCCCAAATCTGAGCTCAAATGACCTATCAAATCCCAATTTGAAAATGTCAAAAACTCAAGCTCAAGTTCATCAATTTTTGGCTTAATTCAATAAATTTCTAGGTTAATTTCACATAATAATCATGTTTTAACTCAAAAATCTTACCTCTAATAAACTCCCGTCGAAACCATCTTCAATTGCTCCCAAAAAGCTCTCAAGATTCTCAACAATTGAGGAAAATAATACCTAACTTACAGAGGAAATATTTAATAGTCAGCCTAGTACTTTTGCTTATGCGGTCCCCTTCCCGCTTCTGCTGGACCGCTTATGCGCCTTTTCTTCCGCTTTTGCGGAAACTCCACTCTCGAACCAAACTGCTTTTGCGGTCACCACATCGCATAAGCTATTTCGCTTCTGCGGCTACACTATCGCTTCTGCGGAACCAGACGCCCAAGACTCCTCACCGTTTTTGCGGTCTATCCATCGCTTAAGCGGCTTCGCTTGTGCGGTCCAAATTCCGTAGAAGCGGAAATACAAGAAGCAGCAACACTTTTCCTTTTTCACAAGTTCAAAACTTCCCGTTAACCATCCGAAATCACCCCGAGGCCCCCAAGACCTCAACTAAAAATACCAATACGACCTAAAATATTATTCAAACTTGTTCCAGTCATAAAAATACCATGATTAGCACTAAAACCATCAAATCACATCAAATCCAAGCCTAAATTCTTCAACAACTTCTGAAACACGCATTCGATCAAAAACCCAACCAAACGATGTTCAAATGACCTGAAATTTTGCACATATCTATAGTCACTTAACGAAGCTACAACAACTCTCAGATTCTATTCTAACCGCTCGGATCAAAATCTCACCTATCAATCGGAATTCGCCAAATACTAACTTCGCCAATTCAAGCCTAGTTCTACACCGAACCTCTAAAATCAATTTCGATCACGCTCCTAAGTCACAAATTATTCCCAGAGCTAACCGAATCAGCGGAAATCAAATTCAAGCCCTCTAACTCATAAGTCAATATCTTGGTTGATTTTTCCATCACAAATCTTTCTTAAAGAGACTAAGTATCTCATTTTTTTTACCAAAAACAATCCAAATCAACTCTAATACACCAAATACTGATAATAAAATATGAAGACGCATAAAATGAGGGAAATGGAGTGGTAAATCATGAGACGACTGGTCGGGTCATCACACCATCATTGACAGCCCTTAAAAAGTTTTGAAACTTTGAATTTGAATTTAGGTTTTCAAAATTCATTATTTATTTGGATTGAGTGTTATTGTAAACAACTGAAAATGTAGTTTGGAGTTTGAATCTCAATTTTGAGGGATTTTGGTGAAGATTAGACTTGATTTTGGCTGAATTTCAAATTGACATTCGAAGAAGGAGAAGAAGACGACATGATATACATTATATTTACGAAATTGTAAAAAAAATTGTATTCTGTTGTTTATATATTTTTCTTTTATTTATTTAACTATTATATAAAAGTTGAACAACATTATATTAAAATTATATTTAAGTTGTATGATATCATAGTTGTATGAAATTTATTTTTACTATGTATAAATCAGATATAAAATATACAAAAGGCATATTGTATAAATTTTATATAAAATTATTTTTAAGTTGTATGTTATTGTAGTTGTATTTAATTAGGTAGAAATAATGCGTGAAAGTTGTAGACAAATTGTATAATATATAATTAGTTGTATAAATTTATTTTTACTATGTACAAGTCATATACAAAATATACAAACAACATATTATATAAAATTTATATTTAAGTTGCATGTTATTGTAATTGTATTTAACTGGATAGTACACGGAAAAGTTCCAATGTATAATGTGTGCATATAAACGAATTCATAATATGTTAACAAACTGACAACTAAATAAATTGTAGAGACAGAGAGTTAGAGACAGCTAAAACTGATTTTATAAATTCAAACCTAACAAAAATCATTGTACTATATTATTATTTAGCTTTCTCCATGCACTCTTTCTTCCTAATATTTTAGGATGTGTTTACTACCTGTGCCTTTCGTCAACAACAACAACAACAACAACCCAGTATATTCCCATAAGATAAGGTCTGGGGAGGGTAATATGTAGACAGACATTACCTCTACCTGAGAGGGCAGAGTACCTGTGCCTTTGTTATGGTTAATATATGCATTAGTCTGTTCGTTTTGAGAAATCCAATTTGGTCAGAAAATTTATATATAAATATAAAGTTGGGAATGGAGAAGGTGATGTGGCATGTCTCTTTGTCCATGAATCACATATATCTTTTTTCTTAATTTTTTGACATTTTTCAATTTTTCTCTATTTATGTGCTATAGATTAAAATTTTCAAGAAGTCACATCTTAATTACATCTCCCTCCCTTCTTTATCCTATCTCCTTTTTCAGTATTAGTAAACCAAACGTCAACTTCATTAATACATCAAATAATTCCACATTTAATGGCTAATGTAACCGAATATTTAACATGCACTTTAACCACATAATTTAAGCAAATTAAGAAGCAGCAGTTGCCTTAATCTGAAATCCCAAAAGTCTCACTATGAATTTTGCCTTATGCTAGAAAGCTCAAAAGTCTATAAATTAAACCAACGGGATTTGGAAGCTAATGGGAGAGATCTGTACATTGTAGTCGTCTTTGGTCTTTGCCAGAATCTGGTAATATTCTGGATGCGTTAAGCTTCGTCACTTCCGCCAACAATTTCTGCCAAACAAAAGCTTCTACTTGCCAGGTTTTGGCCCAGACTTGGGTTTCAGTTCTTTCAAAGAGTACAAAGAAATTTCAGTTCTTTGGCCCAAAGGAAAGCTATATTTTGTGAGCTTCTAAAGTCCAGAGAGGTAATCTTTCTATAGTAGTTTGTAGAAGTAATCTAGAATTAATAATTACAGCAATTAAAACATTTATAAATGTATATTTTAAAACAATCTTGTGAACGACATCTTAATTCATTAAAAGCATTCCTATTTCAATATTAGCAAAAAGAAAATGGTGTGGTCTCTTTAAATTTTAATTCTGAAATATTCATCTTCTATTATTTCTCCCAAGGAAAGGAACGCCAAGTCATTTCTCTCCGGAGCGCTATATACCAATATCAAATCTTTATGGTGGCTATGGCATGAATTTGAAGAGGAGGGGACTCTTGGGTAGAGGTAAATTAGGATTTAGAATCAGTTTTTATTTTTTCATTTTCCTCATTTTTCCATTACAATCTTTCCTATTGGAGTAATATTCTGATTCTCTTCCCATTTCATAATTGATATTTATTAGTAATAAATTAATGTTATTAATTTTGTCATTTTGTTATTTTGTTTTTTGCCAACAACACAAATATGTTATAACTGGATGTATTTGTATTATCACTTAATTACAACACAAAAATTCTTTACAAGCAGGATGTGAGCTTTACGAATGGTTTTTCTGCCAACCACAACCTCTCATATGCATGAGGATTGAGACTTTCAAGTCCAGCATGGGAGCCTCATAAAAGCGAACTGCAGTATTAACATTACATATTTTGCTCTTCATAATGAGCGTTGGAATAACTTTCTTTATATTTTATTTTTTTTCTTAAAATTATTTTTATGTGTATGTATCTTTCCTTATGTTCATTGTACTTTTAACTTTTAATATTTTTATTGTACTTGGAATGAGTTTATATCTAGTTGGAATGACCAATTTGGTCAGAAAATTTAATTAGTAAAGACATGAATCGTGTCAGCATTGTAAAATAGCATTGTTCTCTAGGCTTGAGCAGCTTCACAACATGTCTTGTTAATTTTTTCGATATCCTATTTTTGCCTTTCAAAGAGAGGAGGGAATTACCAGTTGTGTACTCAATATTAGTATATATCTACGCTCTATCTATGAGTAGAAAAGCATTCAAAATCTTGAATCATAACATAGATGTATAACTTGCTGCTGTTAGGACTTAGTATATCTTGCTAAATTGTGTCGAACTGAACGAGTGCAATCCATTAACTTATGAATATGATCATATTCAATTTTCAAGGATTGGCCAACTGGGATCCAACCATGCATGAAATGTTGCAAAAATGTTAGTATCAATACACAGAATTCTCTCCTGGATGTGATCAAGCACGATTAGTATAGTGCATCAGAAAAATAGGGAAACAGAAGAAGAGAAAAAAAAGTTAAAAGGGATAATTAAATCTCTTAATTGAAAGCATTAATTTGGAATGTATATATATTTTGTAAATAAAACTTATGTAGGTAGAGTAATTTATTAAACATGAACATTTAGATAATAAAATTTTAAAAATTATATGAGAATGAAATAATCCCTAGATAGAAATGTCCCAGCCCCCCCAGTGGCGAAGCCAGAAATAATTTTAAGGGTGTTCAAACTTGAAAGAAGTAGACAAAAACTTCAGACAAAGGGTGTTCAATATAGATTTTATACATTTAAAATCAATATTTTACTTATATACATAGTACAATTTTTCGTAATATTTTGGCGAAGGGTGAAATAATCCCTAGATAGAAATGTCCCAGCCCCCCGGGGTTTGTTGTTGTTGAGCTCTATGTAATAAATAAAAAATCTCCACGTGGGTGGGGGTAGCTTGAGTATTGGTGTTTGGTTTGGTACAATATTAACCATAGTTAGTTCCAAACCCCATGTGATGACTTTCCTAACCATGTCTAGTTTAATTACATGTGGACATCTCTGGTTAAAGTTATGACTCAATATACAAAAATAGAGAAATAGAAACAAAAAAAAAAAGTAAAATTCACCCCAAAATTTAGAGACAGAGAAAGAGAGAGAGAGGCGTTCAATGTATTAAAGCTAAAAAAATAAAAATAAAAAGAAACAAACAAAAAGCCAAACAAAAACTAAGGATCTTCTCTACTCATTTTCTCTATGCTCTTTAGATTTATCCTACCTTTGATTTGCTCGAAACCTTAGCTCAAAAATCCGGTATGTATTTGATCAAATAATCTTTAAAAGTCAAATCTTGATCAAATTCTCACACTGTCTTGTACCGATCTTATCTTAAAAAAAAAGAATCTTTATTTATTCGTCGAATTTATTTTTGTTATTTTATTATGGGTTGATTTTGATTGCTGATTTGAATTGGGATTGATCGGAAGTTTAATGGGTGTGATTTAAATTCATTCAGTATTGGAAGTTTTTTTCTGGGTAATTGTTGTTCTTGATGTAAGTAACTTATTTAATTCATGTTGATTTTATTAAATTTTTGCCAAGTCATATGTATAATTCTTGGATTGTGGAATTTGTTTGGATTATAAGATTTTAGACTTGAGAAATATATATATATATGATCATGTATAATATGGTTTGTTAAATGCATTTCAATTGGATAAAAAGGTTGTTTAGTAGTTTGTTTTTTCTGATGTTCTGTGACAGTTTAAGAACTGGGTTTCAGTGTGTTTGTTATAGTTATGTGCATTGGTATGAGGTCAACACATTTGTGATTTCTAAATAATTGTGAGTTAATTTCGTGGGGTGATTCTGAGAAAGAAAGAATTTTTTTTGGCAGCTAAGTTATGGCATCAATGGTTGCAAAGGCATGTGCTACGACGTCAGCTCAATATTCACCGGCTTTGACAGTCTTGGAAAAAGGGAGTAGGAATAAGAGGAAATTCAGGGCGGATCCACCTCTAGCTGATCCAAATAAAATAATTTCTTCTCCTCAGTTTGAGTGCACGAGTTTTGAATTTTCAGCTGACAAATTTGGAATGATCCCTAGTCATGACTTTTCGAATGGTTGTGATATGTGTAGCTTGAAGCAAGACGGCTCAGAAAGTTTGAAACTTGACCTCGGATTGTCTTGCAGCGTAGGATCATCTGAAGTAGGTCCGAGTGAGCCTAGAGAGAGGGAAGTTGAAACAGCTGAAGAGTTCCATGATGCCGATTGGAGTGATCTTACAGAATCCGAGCTAGAAGAGCTTGTCTTGAGCAACTTGGATACAATTTTCAGGAGTGCAATTAAAAGAATAATGGCCTTTGGTTACAATGAAGATATTGCCACAAAGGCTGTTTTAAGGTCTGGTATTTGCTATGGTTGTAAGGACATTGTGTCGAACATAGTGGAGAATACATTGGGTTTTCTTCGTAGCGGCCAGGAGATTGACTTGTGCAGGGAGCATTATTTTGAGGATTTGCAGCAGATGGAAAAATATGTGTTGGCTGAATTGGTCTGTGTGCTGCGAGAGGTTAGGCCTTTCTTTAGCACTGGTGATGCAATGTGGTGCTTGTTAATATGTGACATGAATGTATCTCATGCTTGTGCGATGGAAAGTGATCCTTTGAGTAGTTTGGTTGCTGATGGGAATGAAAATTCCTCTGCTTCTGTGCAGCCTTATTTGCAATCCGAGGCCAAAAGTTCCGAATCCAACAGTAGAATTCCCTGTAAGACAAATCCTTCAGTTGCATGTGCACATTGTTCGTCTGAGACTTCCAATGTCGCTTCTGTAACTTGTGGGCATAGCTTTCAGTTGGAGGCGTCTGCTATGCCAGGAGTTCATGATGTCAAACCCAAATCTTCATTTTCCTCGAGTGGAATTATTTCAGAGAAAGATTCTTCAAGTTCTCTGTTTGACACTGTTGATAAAACATTTATGGCAGTTGGAACACCCAATCCTCCAACCATCGACGAGGAGTTTGTTGGTAGTCGAAAGTTGTCTGGGATCACCAAAAGAGAGTACATACTTAGGCAGAAGTCCCTACATCTTGAGAAACATTACCGTACTTATGGCTCTAAAGGAGTCTGTAGGAAACTCAATGGTTTTGGTGGTTTAGTTTTAGATAATAAACTTAAGTCCATGGCAGATTCTGCCGGCATGAATATAAAGAATGCTTCATCAAAGATCAATAAGACCAGTTTTGCTGTGACTCAAGATAATATACACCATAGTATCTCAACAAATAATGGATTTTCTTCAACATCAGTATTTGGGTCCGATAATGTCAATGTTTCTGTTCCATTACCTAATGCAAATGTCCCTTCTTCATTTCCGCAAATGAATACTTCACCTGCATTGCCCGTTGCTGATACTGAGCTCTCGCTCTCATTCCCTACCAACTGCAACATCACCCCAATGCCTCTTCGTTATAATGCTGAGGGTGCTGTTTGTCCTCTTAATATGATTCCAAATGAAAAATCTATTGCTCAGTGGGTTCCTCAAGACAAGAAAGATGAAATGATTTTGAAGTTAGTTCCAAGGGTTCGGGAATTGCAAGGTCAGCTCCAAGAGTGGACAGAATGGGCCAATCAAAAGGTTATGCAAGCTGCTCGTAGACTGAGTAAAGACAAAGCTGAGCTTAAGACACTTCGGCAAGAAAAAGAGGAGGTGGAGAGGCTTAAGAAAGAGAAGCAGAGTTTGGAAGAAAATACCATGAAAAAGCTGTCCGAGATGGAGAATGCCTTGTGTAAGGCTAGCGGACAAGTCGAACGAGCTAATGCTGCTGTTCGTAGGCTTGAAATTGAGAATGCTGTACTAAGGAGGGAAATGGAAGCTGCCAAATTTCGTGCAGCAGAGTCAGCTGCAAGCTGTCAGGAAGTATCAAAGAGGGAAAAGAAGACGCTTATGAAGTTCCAGTCATGGGAGAAGCAGAAAGCTATATTTCAGGATGAACTTATAGCTGAAAGACGAAAGCTGGTGGATCTGCAACAACGGCTGGAGCAAGCTAGAGATGTTCAAAACCAGCTCGAGGTATGTTTACTAGGGGATTAAGATCATAAATTCTTCACAAGATGCTTCTTGCCAAAAAAGTTTAGGCTTTAGCTAAGTTAAAAAGGCTGTAATGCCTAGTTATGTACTAGGACCTTAACCTTTAATACTTAGAGGAATTTTTTTTTTTTTTTGCATAACTTAGGTAAGAAGATGCTAATTAACAAGCTTTATGCTAGTAAATTGTGTTTAAGGTCATATACAATGCTCAATAAAGTCGGTGAATAAGTGGTATTGTGGTCGCTTTGCTCTCCTCAGTCGGACATGTTCATGTCATTGGCAAACTGACATCTCTGTAGAAGCTACATGCAATCTGACTTCTGTGATGGGGATTTGGTACTTTTTTCCTACTTGACAGACCTAATCTCTCTCTCTCTCTCTCTCTCTCTCTCTCTCTCTCTCTCTCTCTCAGATGGGGATTTGGTACTTTTTTCCTACTTGACTGATAATCCTAATGATGAGAAATATAAATGAACCTCTTGTATGTGTTATCTTAAAACTCGACGGGGATTTTTGAACCCCCCCCTCTCTCTCTCTTTCTCTCTCTCTCTCTCTCCATTTTCTTTATTTTACTAATTTGTGTAATTTTAGAATCTGAAAACTGAACAAGGGAAATTTTGCCTGCTGGATTCTTTATCTGAGAGTAGCTTGACTCTCGTCTGTGCAAATTTCTCTATGTATAAGCAAGAGTTGGGATCAAGAAGCATCTAACTAATGCAAGATCTTTTCCGCATCTTTTGGCTTTGTTCTGTTAGTAGGAGTGCATAGCATATTTGTGCAGTGCTGTTTTGCTCACTTTGTAATAGGGTGTTTTTGAAGTGGGATAGCTTATTGTCTAAGTCAAATAGCTGTGCTGACAATGGGAATGAAGTATCTCCACCTCTCATAGTGTCTTGTTGCATTTTTATTCATGTGTTGAAATCAATATGCTTTGACATTGGTGTCTGATGTGGGCATAATGTTTCAGAAGACATCTCATGTGATTAACTTTTAAAGGAATTTATCAAATGGATCCTGAGACGTAATGTAGATGAAATGGTACTACGCAGAGTTACAGTAATAGGGTTATTGGCACTTGCCTCCTACATGCATCATTGCAGTTGGAGGGCTCTTACAAGATTTTGCAGAAGGTTGAATGGATATATTTTTATTTCTTGCTTCACTTGAGACTTCACATTTTCCATTTGTCTTAGCTCTTAACATGATATCGAGTTTGTTTCACCCTTGCCAAAGTATTGGTAAAACCAAATCAGTATCACAACGAATCATTTTTTTCAATGAAACATATTTTTTGAAAAGTTTAGCCTTGTGAAAAGGACCTTCTACCTCCAACCATGAGTTTAGGGGTTCGAGTCACCAAGGGATTGAAGTGGGGAAGGGTCACTTTCTGGGAAGGGACGTTTTTGTGGTGGGTGGGGCTATCAAAGAAATTTTATGTCTCTGATCAGAACCATATAGCTCTTGCACTTTGTGTGTTTGCCTTTTGATAATGAATTTGCTAACAGAAAACAGTAAAGGGAAGTGGTTGGCTTTGCAGATCCTTCGTGGATCTTTATACTTTCAACTGATGTTCTTATACTAATGTGATTTCTCCAGATGAGCTATGCTCTTACCGACAAGCCAATATCTTGCAGGGTAGATGGAAGCTGGAAGAGAAGGCCAACGAAGACTTACTTAGGCAGGCTAGTTCAGTAAGGAAAGAGAGAGAACAGATTGAAACTTCAGCCAAATCAAAGGAGGATATGACCAAATTAAAAGCTGAAAGTAGTTTACAGAAGTTTAAAGATGATATTGAAAAGCTAGAAAAGGAAATATCCCAGCTCAGACTGAAGACTGATTCTTCAAAGATAGCCGCTCTTAAAAGAGGCATAGATGGAAGCTATGCTAGCAAACTGGCAGACTTTAGAAATGCTTCAATACAAAAGGACACTCAAATGCCTTATATCTCCTCAATGGTGACAGATTTTGAGGAATACTCTCGGGATGGAGGGGTGAAACGAGAGCGTGAGTGTGTGATGTGCTTGTCGGAGGAGATGTCTGTGGTTTTTCTACCATGTGCTCATCAGGTGGTATGCACGTCATGCAACGAGCTCCATGAGAAGCAGGGAATGAAAGAATGTCCTTCTTGTAGGAGCCTGATCCAGCAGCGGATTTCTGTGCGTTATGCGCATACTTAAAACGTCACTTCAGGGAATGAGTTAAAGCTATCAAAATAATGATTCATGAAACTTCATAATGAATAATGCATTTGTGTGGCCCCTTTCGGATGTCTGGACAATTATGCTTGCAGTATGTGACTGTTTTCAAGAATGAAAAAGTAACATAAAAAAGAAAAGCAAAAAACAAAAAGAGAAAAGAGTGTTAAGTGTGGCCTTTGTAAATCATCTATTCCCTTTCAAATAAAACTTGAGTTTTCCTCCTTGTTTTCTTTAATATGTGTTTCTTTATCGACCATATGTTTTAGGTCAACTTGGCCAATACTGTGCCCACTATTGCTCTGATTTTTGTGCATTAGAGTGAGGATCTCTCATCTGCAGCTTATGAATGCACTCTTTGTACATTATGTGACACATTGTATATACTGGCTACTGGGCACTTCAGTTTCTACACGCTTACATAAAATGATATTCCTGGCCTCTGAGAACCACTTAAATAAGGTCTTGGTACGCGGAGTTACCTATGGTACTTGTGCTAGTGACAGGTAGCAGGTATTCAGTGAAATTGTTGCAGTACACTTGGAAAAAAAAAGCAGCTAAGACACCAGGATACAGAACTGCTAGCGCCACTGAAAATGCTTGTCTCCCCTTTCTCAAGTATGACAAAAATGATCAAAGTTGTTACAGAATTAACTAAAACTGGAACTATTATCATCTTCTATTTGTGTATCCCCTTTAGTCATATTACCCTCTGCTGGAACAATGAGCAACCTACCTTCCCTAAGCACTCTGAGTTGGAATGCTGGTGCAATTGGAAAACTCAATGATAAGAATTATTGATATTGTAAGGGTACTGGTGGCAAAATGGATCAAAATTTTTGTTTATCCATATTATCAAGTAAAAATAGATTGGATAATAAAAATTTTAAAAATGGGCCAAATATGGATACTGCTGGGTTGTTGTTATCCATATTATCCACTTAATAAAATTGATACTTAATGGAACCAATGAACTTAATTTTTACATTTGCGAAGATCCAAATTGGGGGTTCCTCAAATTCGGGAGATAAAAAATTCTCCCAGAAGTGATCACATTCAAGAAGCAATAGATAATGTGAATACTCATTGATTAACCCATCTTCTATATGTATTAAATTTGGGCAGGTAGAAATTTGCGGCACTATGTCTTCATTACTAAGTCCAGGGATAGTGCACCAGTTGACGAATCAATTTTAGGTTAATTAATTTATAACTCAAAGCACCCGGAATTATAGTAGAAATAGCAAAGAATGACATGAGGAGACAGTGAATTTCTCATCCAAAAGTTCAAATGCTGATTAAACACATGAGGATTATACCACGGAGCAGTATTAATAAAAACAACAAAAAAACCGACAAGGTTCCTACGGCTTGATGCAAAAATCGGCAAGTGAAGCGCACTATCCAGGACAAAAAGGTAACAAACACAAAAGAGATTTAGTACTATACTTCAAATTTCAATTGCAATAACTAATTTCAGTATTCGATATACACTAATGCTGATATTGACCCAGATCCTCAAAGTTGAGATTCAAATAACATGTCGTTTCTCGTTGGGATTAATTTGTGTGTCATTCTTTCAAGCACATATTTCTATCAAGGTGCATGGCTTCACCTGTGAAGTGGTAATCCCATGTTTCGCATCGCTCATTGCTTTAAGCGGTGAAGCGATGGCTTTTAATAACAATGCTAGGGAGATTGGCCCAGCAGAACATGTGTTTTATATCTGCTACAATCCCGGTTGGATAAGCCAGTACCTCCATATACCAGCCTTCATGGGGAGGAACAACGCCGTCTTCTGAAGACTATTGCTGCAAACTTTGAAGAACAATATACACAGTCCAGTCCATCAGAAAAATGACTAATGAATAGAAGTAATAATTATTAGGCAACAGAGCACATATATAAATGGAACTTGGATGAGAGTAATCATGTTCCACCACAAGGCATGACCAGGTCACGCTGACATTACAGTAGCAGTAGTTCCTTTTGGGAACTTTAAGTGAAGGCAGAATACATAACCAACCCCCTAAACTTGGCCATGTTTTTCATCTGGACACTTAAACTAGTTGTAATTCATATTGGGCACTTTAAGTGAAACAAATTGTGCCAATTAGACACATATTTTGCAGCTCCAAATAAACTAAAGCGTGTGTATTTCACTTAATTCATAGTACCGGGCGTATATAATATTAGACAATTTCACTTAAATTTTTGTAACTTGTAATTTTGGAACTTGTAAAATTTTGATCTTCAAATGAATAAATAAAAAAATTAAAAATTGAAAATATTTTAAATTTTGGGGTAGAGGTGGGCTGGGTGGTATAGAAAAATAAAAAAATAGAAATTTGAAATTGCAAAAAAAGAAAATTAAGGTAAAAAAAATATTTTTTTGTGGGGGGGGGGGGGTAGGGGTAGGAGGCGGGGGCGGGGCTGGGGGATGGGGGGGTCTAGGGGTATGGCGGGGGCGGGAGGGCGGGTGGTGCAGAAAAAATAGAAAATCAAATTTGAAATTGCAAAAAAAAAAATTAAGGTAAAATTTTTAAATTACAAAAAAAATGTAAAAAAACAAAAATTTAAGTGAAATTGTCTAATATTATATACGCCCGGTACTATGAATTAAGTGAAATACACACGCTTTAGTTTATTTGGAGTTGCAAAATATGTGTCTAATTGGCACAATTTGTTTCACTTAAAGTGCCCAATATTAATTACAACTAGTTTAAGTGTCTTCTGAAGACTATTGCTGCAAACTTTGAAGAACAATATACACAGTCCAGTCCATCAGAAAAATGACTAATGAATAGAAGTAATAATTATTAGGCAACAGAGCACATATATAAATGGAACTTGGATGAGAGTAATCATGTTCCACCACAAGGCATGACCAGGTCACGCTGACATTACAGAAGCAGAGACCAAAAAACAAAAAACAAATAAATAAAATTGGGACAAGCACCAATAAGTTTCTTCTTCTGTCAAGCTGAACCACATGCCTTAGCTCAGGGGCAGATCCACTTGAAGAGGTATGGTTCACGTGAACACATGCACCCCTCCCTGGGCCATGTATAGCACTGGTTTTCTGCTAAATCTACTAAAATTTCTATACAGCCACCCATGCTCAGGGAGCACCTTGGTCTACCTGCGTGCCCTACGCCTCCCCCCCCCCCCCAAATGGATCGAATCTCCATGCCCTACCTTTCAATTAAAATCCAGTTTTTTGTATCCCTTTTTCTTCTTCTTTCGTTTCTGTTTCTTTTGTTAATTTCTTTTCTCGTTCACTCTTTGACCTATCTTTTAAATAATTTCCTTTTTTTCCTTTGCCTTTTCTTTATTTTCTTTTTTATTTATTTATTTTGGTAGTGATGATGATATGAGTTGAGCTTAATGAAAGGAATGGGGATTCATATCACCTGAGGTGTAATTGTTGTTGTTCTTTCTTTCCTTATTTGGTTAATTCTTGGATTTTCAAAATTCTAAAACATCGAATACCCATCCTCCTGAATGCCGTGATATTCATCTGCTTTAGCTACAGAAATTTTCAATACTGCAGCAAAGTATCTATGCTGAATTTTGCCTGTAATAGGTAAATCATGGAAAAGCTCCGTTCGCGTACCAATATCGGTGGCTGAAACATTTAGAGTTTTCTATCAAATAACCAGAATTTTCTATATTCCTTAAGTTAGTCAAAGGCTTCTCCACTGAAGATCTAGTCCAGGCTCCACCAGTGATAATCACACAAAAGAAAGCAACTTGATATACTGCTTCTGCAACATCTCACAGTCACCAACCACACATACCGATGGTCCAAGCTTTATAGAAACATAACAGACAAGAGCATTCAGTTAGGTAAATTTGGTACCTCGTTAGAGCAGCAAGAATAATTGGACCGAGCAACAGGCACACGAAATCTTCTTTAACACCATTTGACAAATAACAAACAAGCAAGGTATTATAGTATCACTCAGCAATTAGCTTTAACCTGCATGAGAGAGTGGGTTAATCAAAATCTTTGCAAATCAATCATGTTATATGGAGGTAACACTATACATACCATATTTTGTGGATTCATGTTCCTGTAATATCACTTCCAGCAACTCTTCCATGGTTCGATATCCTCCTCCTACAGCAAGTAAAGAAAAAATGACATTGCTACGCCAGCACCAGAAAGCATATTTGGCTCAAGAAAAAAAGTTTATTCTTTCAGGCACTTACCAGGAAGACAAAAGAAGCATCCGCTTAGTGACCTAATCCAGCTTTACACTCGTAAGCCATATCCCTGGTGCTTTCACCAGATACCTGGCACTGCAAATCATGTCAACGGTAAATATTAAAGTTGAAATCACTTCACAGACAATCAGATGGACTCCTAAGAAGAAAGAATTTCCCAAATGAAGTTTATTTGATCTATGAAGTTTCAAATTTTTACATATTGATCTTTTTCAATGTAGTAATGACACAATATACAGCCCAAACAGCAACCAAAGTTCAGATTACTTCTAGGTCCCTTTTGCATTTTTTCAATACTTCTACTGCAAATGTGAAGTGCTAAGCTCATATATGATCTTATCCATCGTATCTACACCTATGATTAAAACACTAGCTCATACAAAATCAACAGGATCAGTGAGACAACATAGTGTATGTCGTGCATTCAAACTTATATTCACAAAAAATTTGGCTTATAAGCTCCTTTTAAAGTCTGCTTTATTTATGGATCTCTATAACAACTAAAGTAGCCACGGATCTATTCGAAACAACCTCTCTATCCTCACAAGGAAGGGGTAAGGTCTGCGTACACATTACTCTCCCTAGACCCCAAGGTGTGGAATAATACTGGGTAAGTTGTTGTTGTTATAACAACCAAAGTATATGCTCTGTATCGCACATCAAAAGGGAGATACCTAGATCGTAGGAGTTTAGCAACCTATTTTATCTCAGATCTATAAGGATAGAAAAAACAAATTACAGTTCAAAAGTAGAAGAAAAATCTCCAAAACGTGAGATCAGTTTTATATTTGTAAGAACTGCGATTGTTTACCCACACAGGCCCCCGGAAACCGCCTCTCCTCCCCACTTCATTTCAAATTCTATAAACAGTGACCACCCCTTTAGAACCAGCTTGAGCGACCCAGAAAATGGGGAAAAAGGGACAAAAACTGTAAAGGAAATGCCAAAACCAGTAACCTGACAGAACAGCAGTCCATTTGAACATGTCTGTCATTTAGATGGAGTTTGGGTGGTACCTTTACGGAATCCTCATTCTTAGATCACCCATCATCTTAGATATTCCGAGAGAGTAAGCTCTGATTCTTGATGAACTGAAGAAGTGCACTTTTCTATACATAGAATAAACTGCCAAATCAAGTCATCTTAACCAATTGCAACAGCCAACTCCTGGGTTTCATCTGAGCTGGATGTGCCAACATCAAGGTTATTACACGTGCCCGCATGCACATTTCTGACGTTTACATGATGAACCAGCTCATTGATCATTCCATTGTATGCTTCCCTTGGAAGGATTCCGGAATTTGAAATGTTAGTTAATAGAGTTAAGAGTGAAGCAGAATGGCGGTGGGATCTATAAAGGAGATTTTTCATCAATCTCAGATTAAAAAGGTCAACTTCAATACTAGCATCAACCATTTCAAGTAGGATCTCCTTAACCATGCAAACATCACTTCTTTTACAAAAACCTGAGAGAATCTGATTATAGGTCTGTTTACTTGGCGCTAGACCAACCTCCTTCATTTGGCGGAACAAGGCATATGCTTCTCCAACTTGACCACCAGTAAGTAGTCCACCAATGGCAATAGTGTAAGAAACATCATCTAGTTGGGACTTCTCTGAAGCAGCTTTCTTGATTAAGCTAACAGCTTTGTAAAACTTACCAGATTTTATTAGCCCATTTATTATCACAGTAATTATATGAGAATCAAGCCCAACGTGACTTCTAACAAGTCCACGGTACACCTTGACTGCCTCTCCTATCCTACCTGAGCTGCATAATCCAGTCAGTAATCCGGCAAAGGTATACTTATCTGCTACGAAACCTCTATCTATCATGTCATTGTAAAATTCAATAGCGCCAGCAGGATAACCAGCTTTGCAGAAATAGCTAAGGAAAGAGTTACATGCAACTAAATCAGGTTGAATCTTGAAGCCAGTTATGAGCAGAGGTAATTCCACATATTGCTTAGAGAGACAAACAGTTGTAATCAAAGAACAAAGAGTATAAGAATCGGGTGTCAGTCCTTGCTCCCGCAAAAGGACGAAAGCGTTGATTGCATCTTCATACCTCCCCATCTTAGAGAGGCTGTCTATCAACACGTTACAAAGAACCAAATCAGGGAAGCATCCTCTTGATTCCATGGTATCCAAGATCCCAAATGCCTTGCTTGGCATCTGGGACTCAAAAAATCCCTTGATCAACGACGTGCAAGTAACAACATTTGGTGAATACCCAGACTCTATCATCTTCTCAAGCAAGTGAGTCGCAACATCCATGTTGCCAGCTTTACAGTATCCGTCTATTAATATACCCCAAACTCTATCGGATACAGGAACACCCAAAACTATCATTAGACCTAAAATTTGTTTTGCCTCTGCTATCCGACCTCCTTTATAGTAACAACTCAAAATCACAGGAAACGTCTCCTCGTTAGGATAATAGCTTTTCCTCAACATAATATTAAGCACATCCTGAAGATTAACCAAATAATTGAGCTTACACAAGTTACACACAGCAATGCTATAAGTTAAAAAATTTGGAACCTGGGTTTCTTTCAAAACTCTAAGTGCCACTTCCACACGCTCAATCTTGAACAATACATCCATTACGATGTTCCTAGAGAAAGTATTTGGAATATAACCACAACACAATATTTCCTCAAACGTCTCGAAAACCCTATCATACATTCCACCAAACCAATAGATTCTCAACAAAAACATCAAAGTTTGTGGCTTTATTGCACAACCAACCTCGTCCAATTCCTTAACTATCCCTTTCACTGTTCTAAACCTCTGTGTCAACCGCGAAACAATACTAATCATATGGTTCAATGTGGCCCTGTCATGAAAGTAATTATGTTGTTTTGCACACCATAAGAAAAACAAAAATGCAAGAATGTCAGAACGGCAATTTGATATAGTTTTATGTACAATTCTAGGGGTAAGGATGATTCTTGTGGAAAAATAACTTTGTGGGTCATCAGAAATGTTGGAACTATATGGAAACTTGTGGTAATATCTAGAGGAAAAAGAACCTTGAGAGTCATGAGCAAAATATTGAATCTGTGAGCATAGAATTTGGAATGAGGCTAAAGGTTCCATTTTGAGCATTCGATGTGAAGCAACTCTTCCAGTGGAGAACCATATCCATAACATTTCCAGTATATAATACCAAGAAACGCAAAATGCAGCATATAAAGAACATAAGGGAGAGATTCGGAGGGTATTATTTCGACCCTTTTGACTATATTGATGAGTTTCGCAAGGATGGAGCTTGGAAGTACGGCTATCTGCTGGTAAAACCCTACAAGACGACCACGAACCCCCTGCAAGAGATTACCCGACAGAGTCCAGGACCCGAATCCGATTGGCGCCTGTTATTTTGGGCATCCAAATAATTATGTAAAAATTATAGGAAACTATCAGATATGTCAGCCTAATCCTATGAGCAACTTAGTATAAAAATTGGTTAATTCATAAAATATTGTCAATATTAATCTACTATTACTAATATTAGCCAATTAGTTATTTATAGCCAAATAAATTATTGTTTTTTCTTTTTTTGGGTAGGTGTTTCTAGAATAAATTGGATACATCTGAATGAGTTTGAATTTCTATTTTGGGATGATTTGATGAAGTTTAGAGGTGGTTTGAATTAAAAATTCAACGAGGAGATGAACTGATGAACATGGAAAAAGAGGGGCATTTGCATCTATACCCGCTTTGCAAAAAAAATTGCAAGCGTACCCACTTTTTCGGGTAACTTAAGCATATGGGGCTTAAGTAGCAAAGGCAATCACATAAAACTTCAGCATTCTAGTAGACGGGCCTGAAGTAGCAAAAATTGAACCAAGTATGCTGAAGTTTTTATTTGTAATTGTTGAACTTAAGCATAGTAGTTGAAGCTTAGTTCTCTATTTAATTAAATTTTTATTTGTAATTGCTGAACTTAAGCATTCTAGTAGCTGAAGTTTTGTGATGTTGAAGTTATTTAGTTCATTTGTAAAAACTTCAGCACTAAATAAGCTGAAGTTTTTTTTCCTGGATTTATTAGTTTTATTGTTAAGCTTTTTCAAAAACTTCAGCAGAAGATGCTGAAGTTATTTAGTTTATTTGTAAAAACTTTTGTACTAAATAAGCTAAAGCTTTTTTTGTCTTTGATTCATTAGTTTTGTATAAAGTTTTTCAAAACTTCAGCAGAAGATGCTGAAGTTATTTGTAAAAACTTCAGCCCGAAATAAGCTGAAGCTATTTGTAAAAACTTCAGCCCGAAATAAGCTGAAGCTTTTTTGTCCTGGATTTATTAGTTTTGTCATTAAGCTTTTTCAAAAACTTCAGCAGAAGATGCTGAAGTTATTTAGTTCATTTGTAAAAATTTCAGCGCTATATAAGCTGAAGTTTTTAAAAAGTTTTCTAACATACTAGATAAATAATAACCTTATTATTTCATAGTGTATTACTACTATAAAGTGATCAGATTGCCAACAATATCTAAAGCATAAATTTTGGAAAACAATAAACGTGAAAAAAACACAATAATCATGAAAAGAATCACTAAGCGTGACTTTAAACTTCCAGTACATGGAAATATTCACAAATTATGTCAACAATCTTACGCAATATCCCATGAACTGAAGTTTCATAGCAGCACCAACAGCAACAGAAGAAGAAGAAAGAGGAAGAAGAAGAAAACGAAGGAGGATGAAAATGGGGGGTTGGAGTTGTTTAAAAATGATAAAACTCTTTAAAAAAATAGGTAGGTTAAATGGGGGCAACCAAATAGGGAGGCCCATACAATTTTAACGAAAAAGGATAATATGTGTCTCACACTATGTATCATTTGTATATCATATATGTATCATATGTGTATCAAATATGTATCACATATGTATCATAAGTATATCAAATATGAATCACATGTATATCTATTTATACCTGTCTATAGGATACATGCGTGATACATGTTTGATACATGTGTCGCAGAAGAATCTTTTTAACTCGGCTTAACTTTAAATTTTGATGCAAAATCAGTCCAAATCACCTACAATCTTGCTCAAATTTTGTTATTGTCTCATATATATGTTTTCAATGAATTCTATCCATACCCATTGATATAAAAAAATTCTTTTTTACCCTTTTTTAATATGTCATATAATTAATAATGAGTTTTAACTTCCAGCTAGTCTAACTCCCCTTCAAACTTTATCAAAAATTTGTATATTTCCCCAGCTATGTATTTTCAACAAATCGCAACAGTACCCATTCAGAAAGAAAAAAAAAATCCTTTTTTGCCTATATTTTTCAAATGTTATATATGATTGGTAATTCTTTTTTGTTATTCTTTGTAGCATAACTAAAATGCCTAGTTGTTGCTAAATAGTGGCTTTCTTTGGTACATTCGGTAAGATTCCCAAAAAATGAATTGGGTTGGATATTTTACGGGACTGTTATTAGCGTCATATTTTAAATTGTAATAATGATAAAATAGTCATTGATTTGACTAAGTTGATGTGTTAGCCCCCAACTAAAACACCCAATAGAACTCCAACAACTGGTACTGGAGTTTGAAACTTTGATAAGTAAAAATCCGGTAAAGTATATTGGAATTCAAAATTTTGTTGAATTTTCAAACTTATGAATGAATCATATTCTTTTATCTTATACTAGTGTAAAATCCAAGAACGATTCATGATTTTCAAACATTTACTAGTGCAAAATTCATGAATAATTCATGATTTTTGAATTCATAGTGTACTTCACAAATTCTAAATTTTACTAGTACCAAATCTAAAATCCATAAAAAGTTTCTATTTTCTTAACCTTTACTAATGCAAAGTCCAAAAAAAATCAGGATCAATTCATGATTTTTGAATTCGCATTATACTTCAGCAATTTTTAGCCTTTAAATACAAAATTTAGGAAACATTACTGATTTTTGAACATTTACTAGTGCAAAATTTAGAAAATTCAGGAACAATTCACGGGTTTTGAGTTTACATTTTACTTAGAAATTTTAAAATTTTAAATATAACATCCATGGAAAAATACTAGCAATCTTTACTGGTGTAAAATCTAAAAACAATTAGTGATTTTTAAATTCACACTATACTTCAGTAATTTTTAATATTTAAATATAAAATTCAAGAAACATTATTTATTTTTGAACCTTTACTATTACAAAATTCAAGAAAATATTGGAATAATTTATGATTTCTAAATTCACATTAAACACATAGCTACAATGTCAGGTTATTAAAATTCTAGGATAATTCTTAAATTTTGAACTTATAAATATTCAAAACTCAATAGTCGTTCCTGGAGTTGTTCTGTGTTTTAGATAGGGATGTTTTTGTCTAAAATTATATTTTCGCATTAATAAGTGGATACTTTGTCAATATAATCTAAAATATGACTAAACTGCAAATCGACCTAAAAAGGTGACTATTTACCAAGATCATTCAATAATTATACATGTCGTCCCCTAAGGGTCTTTAAATAGTCTTTGTGTTTTATTTTGTTGCAAAAATAGTATTTTTCTTTTTAGAATCAAGAATCCCATAGTTCTTCAATAGTAGAAACTTTAAATCCTTGGTTGTGGTAGAAAGTAGAAGTTAATAATTAATTATTGTTAAACATATTTGAATGCTGATAATTTTTGCTTAAATTTGTAGTAAATACTAATTTAGTGAATTGCTTTAAAGATATTAAAACTTTATTGTTGTTCCTTAAACAAAGTGGATCTTCTTGATTTATTTAGATGTTTTGTTTTAAATTTGGGTTCATGTGGAGCAGATTTAGAATAGTTTTGATTGAAATTGGAATTTAAATTTCGAAGGACATTTTGTTGAACAACATAGAAAAATGATATATGATGAAAAGTGCATGTTTTTTAGTATGTTTCCATATTATTTTTTATGTGAGTTGCGGGAGATCACATGTTTATAAACATAAAATGTATTGTTTGTAGGAATAAGTTTGGATGGAAGTTGGCGAATATCAGATGATTTGATGCAAAAAGAAGTTGAGAGACAAGAGCTGGGATCATACTACAATTAGTGCATTGCATGACATGCACGAACATGACCTAGAAACTTAATCTAAACAAGTGAAGTATGACACTTTGGCACCAACCCCAAGCATGGGAAAGAAAGAAGGAAGAAAAATCGATTGGAGCATGCCTAGGGGGCACGTGATGCATTAGCCCTAAGCACCAGACTCAACTTCTTCTTTTTGAGATAGGAGTGCCAACAAATTCTAATTAATATAAATACATCAAAAAAATATTATTTTAAAGGGAGAGACACCACTTTAGGGTTATACGACACATTTGGAGGCAAGAATACGCTAGAAGTAAGGAGGAAGATTTAACTACGATTTTTTCCTTTCTTCTTCCTATTTTTCATTGTTGGTTATGGATTTTAATATTGTAATATACTATTATGAGTAGCTAATTTTATTAACTAAAATTTATATGGAGCCTTTTGGAGGAGAAATTCTTAATACATTTTAATATAATTGGGCCTTTGAATTTATCTACTTGTTCAACTACGTGCTTATTTCAATTGATTGAATGGCCATTGATTGACTATATTTTTTATTATGTATTGCTTGGGAAAGGGTACATATTTAGTTAATTGTTGAACAACGTCGCTCCTAACATATGTGAGAAATTAATACATTGGGTTTAAAGGCGGGTTTAGGTATACCAAAGCCTTGATGTGATCATAAAGAGCGCTAAAATAGTGCCAGCTAGCATCGGAAGAATATGTCCAGTAAATTGTTGTAGCTGCTCGTGAGAGAATTACGACACCTGAAATGCTCTTGGTCAGTAGATAATACTTAGGCAAAATTATAGGATTTTGTAGGAAGGATTCCGAAAATTGAGAAAATCAAAGTCTTGGCCTCCTTAATCTTCTCTCCACCCTTAATCTCTTTAGTTGATAAATTTTTACTTTTTTTTTTAATAATTATTAGTTAATTAGTTTGAAACAAGACTCTCGATCTTTATAACTTAGAAGTTATTTGAGCTTGCCTTCATATTGTTATTGAATAGTTATAACGTAATCCTAGTTCTTTGTGGGATTCGACTCCAGAATTTTAGCATGGATTATATTTGCAGCAATCGCTTCTCATTTTTAGGACTAGAGTTGGGCGTGATCACATTTTGGCGTCATTGTCAAGGAACTAACGATGTTGTTGTAACTATATATGTTGCTAGGTTTCAAGTTTGAGCTTTTATTTTATTTGTTTATTTTATTTTATTCCATTTGTTAATTTAAAAAATATGACATCTTAGAATTATGGGAGTTTAGGTATTGGTAATTCTACTTTTGATCATTATACATATTATGAAGGAAACCTACCGTGGCAAATTTATCAAAATATTTTTGAAAGCGAGTTATGTGCACAAACCTAATCTTATTTATGGAATGTGTGTGATGTGTGTGGTGGTCAAGATGATCACAATCATGATTGTGCTTACATGTATTTTCCTCCCCCAACCTCTTACTATGACGGTTCTGCCTTTTTCTTATAAAACTAATCGGAACAACAGATGATGACATGAAAGAGATCAAGGATATGCTAAGGTTCCTTGTGTAAAAATGATGAGACACAACTACAGATACAAAGGCAAAAGGCAACTATTCACAGCTTGAAGGCTCAAATGAGTCAACTGGTTGAAGCTTTTAATGCTCAATAAGCTAATATTATAGATAGAGTTATGAGCAATGTGCATTAGAAACATAAAGTATTATACTGCATTTTTGAGCCCATTAATAAGTGTTCTGCGGATAACTAACATAATAATAATTTAAATACATAAAGTGCGATATTATATTGTATTTTACATATAAAAAATCTGCATCCCGAGCTAGGAATTGCCTTATTTAATGGCATTAGAATTTTATGAAAATTCATTCAAAACTTTCCTTCAAACTTCTGATCATACTACTCTTCTTGTTATCAAGCATTTTTTATAATGCTTGAAGAGCCAAAAATAAAGGTTTCATTATATTGGGAGGGGGGAGATGAGATTGTAATGGAGAATAACTCTGTGAGATAGTTCACCTCCACCGTGTTATATTAAATTGCCACATACAATGGAGTATGATAAATTGGTATCGTTGTTACGTAAAAAATGAGTGTGAGAAAATATTTGGTAAACCTTAAAGTAACCGGTAGATTTTCGTATTTTGTGACTCTGTATGGGTTTGCTTATTATTCTGAGTTTAACATCGAAGAAGATAAAACTCTTAGAGATTTTTTGCGGATTCCGGATGAATACAGGGAATGTACTATAATAAAACTATTGAAAATGTACGTCAAGGTTGAAGACGTTTGTGAGCACATGATTTTTGCACCGGGCAAATAATTCATTGGGTGGTTATTCTGGAGCAATTTTTGCTGGACAGATTCCTGATGAAAGAGCTTGCCTTGATTTAAACTTGTCACCATCGGCGAATGAGCAACGAGGAAATAATTTTCTGACTTTATATAATCCACAAGAAGATTGGTAAACTTCAATTTTTCTACGTTTTAGCGATGTTTATTTTATGTTTAAATTGGATTAGTATTAACACTCATATTTTTCATAGGGGGTGCATCCTGATATGAATTTTACAAGTTATAACCCTGCTCCTAGTTGGAATATATGTAGTTCTGGCGTGTTGAATCACGATGGTCCATCCGGGAGTCATCACCAACAAGAAAATGTCCATCATGGAACGTCAATATTGTACAACTTGTAAGTAAAGTGAGTTTTTCCAATTAAAGGACAATCGAGATGGGATTTATTTTAATTATTTCAGAGTCGCCACTTGGGAGATTTATGGTGTCCCAAGTCACCGGTTAAATCCCGAATCGAGGAAAAGAATGACTCCATTTAACAGTCCGCGAACCAGAAATCCGGATAAGGAATTCTATTAACCCGGGAGAAGGTGTTAGGCATTCCCGAGTTCCGTGGTTCTAGCACGGTCGCTCAATTGTCATACTTGGCTAAAATACTTGATTTTAATACATATTATCCTATTTGTGCATTTTTAAAATTAATTACCGCTTTTTGTCAAATTATTTCTACTTAAGAAAATGAACGTCATTTAAGAACATGTTTTCGGATCACGTCACATGAAATGCACCCGGATCCTCGACACACTCTTATTCTACGTTGTTGGATTTGGATTTGGGCCGCATGAAATGCACACCCGTATTTAAGAAGGTAAAATTATTAAAATACGCGCCTAGAGCGATTACTTATTTACATTTTTGAGAAGGCGAGGAAATTCGCTAAGAAACGGCACATCTCGAAGTCTAAATATTTTACATATACATTTATGAGGGCCCCGCGATTTGTATAATTTTGTTAGGCGAGGCATACCTCTAATTCTAATTTAAAAGCAAACTACATTCCGCTATATTTATTTAAGAGTTAATTCAAGATTATTTAAAACATGTTGCAAGCCACACTACATGAAATGCACTTGTGGTTCACGACACGCTTTATTTAACCTTGTTCAAAATTGGAGTCGGGTCACATGAAATGCACCCCCGATTCCTTTAATCTAATTACGTCGTTCGGTTAAAGAATAATGAACCAATTTCCATAATGTGACAACATCGTGCTCAACTATAACCAATTCGAGTAAACATACGAGTAGCTAACTAAGTGAGCAAATTCAAGACTATGGTGAACAATTACATAAACAATGGAAGCATAACTTATTGGCGAGTATATGAAGGATTAGTCATTTTCATTAGCTAACTTCGACATTGCATGTTCAACAAAATCATATATTTACAAAAAATAGTCTGAACCATACGAAAGTAAATCAAATACGAAACGATCCAAAATATTAGCGAGAAGAACAATATCGGAAAAGAACAACACCTTTATTTCTGCATATTTTTCAACGTACACAACGAGAAAACGAACCTTTTATGACGATCTCAAACCTCGACCTCTCCGGACAGAACTCGAATCAAACGACGACCTCGACTGAAGTTGTAACTCGAATCAAAATAAAGAGATAACCGAACAATGGTCTCTCTTTTCTTCTTTCTGCCGTGTTTCTTCTTCTTTTTTTTTAATCTCTGCCGTTTCTTCTTTGTTCTTTTATTTTGCGTTTTTCCCTTCTTCTTTTTTCAATGTTTGCCGTTTCTTCTTTGTTCTTTTATTTTGCGTTTTTCCCTTCTTCTTTTTTCAAAATCCTTTCCTTTTGTTTGTTTTCAAAATGTTTTCTCCCGTTTTTTCAATCTTTTTCCTTGTTTTCAAATCCTTTTGCCTCTCCTCTCAAATCCTTTTTCTCCTCTGTACCTCTCGTTTTTCTTTTGCTCACCGTACCCTCCTCCTTCTTCTGTTAAGAAGAAGTTATATATAACAAATTTTTTGTTCCAAAACCAATCCCCTACCCTCTCTCTTTCACGTTTTTGCATATGTGTGTGCATGTGCATTTTGTCTTTTACAATATGTGTGTGCATGTGCATTTCCTTTTACAATATGTGTGTGCATGTGCATTCCTTTTACAATATGTGTGTGCATGTGCATTCCTTTTACAATATGTGTGTGCATGTGCATTCCCTTTACAATATGTGTGTGCATGTGCATTCCCCCCTTCACGTGAGCCCCCCCCCCTTAGTGTAGTGGACTCGGGTTATTACGGGCTATGTCCGAAAATTATAAAACCGGGTAGTTTGAACCCAAATATTATTCTTCGCCCGGAACCGAGAATGGTGTTATTTAATTAATCCTAGGTAATCAAAATAACTATAATACTCATAATTAAAATAAAACTATTTTTTTCAAGTTTAAAATGACTACAAAATATTAATAAAAATTATTTTTGTAATTTTCGTTTTTAATAAAAAGATAAAAATATAAAGTACTATTTTTGCATTTTTCAAGTTTAAAATGACTACGAAACATTAATAAAACTATATTTTTGTTATTTTTCCATTTTGAGGTAAAAATAAAGTAAAAGAGTCAAATTTAACTAAAATAGCTATATTAAAACTAAACTAAATATTTTACGCTAGAAATATAGAAAATCTCGGGGAGGGTCAAAAATCACGTGTTTACAGCTGCCCCTCTTTGACTGAAAACACAAAGAGTTTTCAGACAAAGAACGACTAGACAAGTGTTTTTGACCCGACCCTTATTGGGAGGGACTAAACTAAGAGAAGAGGAATGTGACCGAGCCCTTGTATCTGAGCTGCCTACATATCCTTGGCTATAAAGGAATCGGGCCACGTGTAGTTCGAAAGTGAGTGAGGAAGGGGTAACCGAGGTGGAGAGCCAGTCGAGGTGTCGTTCCGTCGAGGTTCCGTCCCATCGAAGTTCCGGTCCGTCGAAGTTCCGGTCCGTGGTCCTGCTATTACATCAAAAATCAAAACATGAGAAAGACTAACTAAGCCTATCAGCTACTAGTTACAAGATTCCTATCTATAAGTCTTCTGAAGCTTGATCTTGAGTATTGGTTAGTGCTTCATGCGGACTCTAAATTTGAACCTTGATACTTGCTAGTTGCAGGTGCTGCTTTTCGAATCAAGACTAGGTATACAGTGCTTGTGACTTCGGCCATGTCTTGAGCATGCCACATCTTTCATCAACTTTTGCACTTTGGATTGGCTTCATGCCTCCTTTTTTTTTTTTTTTTTTTTTTTTTTCCTTCTGATTCATGCTGGGGATTTCCGTTACACTCTGCCGCTTTCCTTAACCAACTTCAAAATAAATCGCCGCTCCATTCTTCAGGCGGGCTCCCTGACTTCAACTACAACTTCAAAATAAATCGCCACTCCATTCTTCAGGCGGGCTCCCTGACTTCAATTACAACTTCAAAATAAATCGCCACTCCATTCTCCAGGTGGGCTCCCTTACTTCAACTACAACTTCAAAACTAAATCGCCACTCCATTCTCCAGGCGGGCTCCCTGACTTCAACTACAACTTCAAAACTAAATCGCCACTCCATTCTCCAGGCGGGCTCCCTGACTTCAACTACAACTTCAAAACTAAATCGCCACTCCATTCTCCAGGCGGGCTCCCTGACTTCAACTACAACTTCAAAACTAAATCGCCACTCCATTCTCCAGGCGGGCTCCCTGACTTCGACTACAACTTCACTAATTTCATCCTATCCATGATCACCTTCTTTTGCCTTTTGTACCGTTTTCTTCTTCCTGCATTGCCTCTTGGGCCACCTTTTCTTCTGAATTATCTTGTCTTAGAATTGCTTTCCCCCTGGGTCGTATTACTTTTCTTTCGGCTGCTGGGGATATCTTTGGAACTGTTTACTCACCTGCTGGGGATGATGCTGCTGAGGAAGTATCTTTTGTTTCCTTCACCCCTCATTTCCTTTGACTCATGCGCTTGAATTTGCGCTGGGATCTCTTGTTGTAACCCTCTGCTTTCAAGACCTGCAATGTCAAGACTGAAGACTTGCCTTTTGTTACACAGGTAGGCGCCTGCTTTTAGTAGCAATTTTTGAATTTAAAATGCATGCCGGCAATAATTTACAAAATATGCATAGGACGATGTAAGATAAGACATACATAAAATATCCTATTCGAGGGCGGATAGTCCCATCGTATTCTATTCGAGGGCGAATACTCCCATTGTATCCTATTCGAGGGTGAATACTCCCATTGTATCCTATTCGAGGGCGAATACTCCCATTGTATCCTATTCGAGGGCGAATACTCCCATTGTATCCTATTCGAGGGCGAATACTCCCATTGCATCCTATTCGAGGGCGAATACTCCCATTGTATCCTATTCGAGGGCGAATACTCCCATTGTATCCTATTCGAGGGCGAATACTCCCGTTGTATCCTATTCGAGGGCGAATACTCCCATTGTATCCTATTCGAGGGCGAATACTCCCGTTGCATCCTATTCGAGGGCGAATACTCCCATTGTATCCTATTCGAAGGCGAATACTCCCATTGTATCCTATTCGAGGGCGAATACTCCCATTGTATCCTATTCGAGGGCGAATACTCCCATTGTATCCTATTCGAGGGCGAATACTCCCATTGTATCCTATTCGAGGGCGAATACTCCCATCGTATCCTATTCGAGGGCGAATACTCCCATTGTATCCTATTCGAGGGCGAATACTCCCATTGTATCCTATTCGAGGGCGAATACTCCCATCGTATCCTATTCGAGGGCGAATACTCCCATTGTATCCTATTCGAGGGCGAATACTCCCATTGTATCAATGTATGAAAGTGAACAAACCTGAGACGTCCTGTTCGAAGGTGGACAAACCTGAAACATCCTATTTGAGGGTGGACAAACCTGACATGTCATCTTGAATTGCCTTCCTCGTTTCTCCGAGAAAATTTTCAACAACGGCAGAAAATTTTCTCCCCCAGTATTGGTGTTCTTCCTTGTGGCATGACTTTCTGCTATCAATAGCACTTTCTTTCCCCGTTTCAAATCAAAGAAAATTTGTTAGTTCAAAACATTGTGAGCGGTTGTGCCGCTCCTGTGTGGTGGTTTTTTTCCTTTTCTCCTTTCCCTCGCTCGCGGTTCCCAAAACTTGTTGGGGAATGATTTCATTTGTTGGAGATGATATTCCTGCTGGGGATGGGTTTTTCCATTTATCCCTTCCCCGTTCCGTGTTTCTCAACTTGCTGGGGGTTATTTTGTTGAAGATGAGATTTCCTTTCTTCCTTTACCACTCTGTGTTGTCCGACCACCTCGGAACTTGCTGAAGATAACACTGCCGGTGGATTTTCAATTCCTCAAAATTGGTGTTTCACTCTTCTCGAAGGTTGTTGAGGATGACACTGGTTCGAAGACCATTTCCCTTAAGACTTTCCTTCTTCCCCCAGTGGGTATTGACTTCCAGAAAATTTTCAAACTGAAAAGAAAATTTTCTGCCCCAGTTTAATAATCTTCTTTGCACCATACTTCTCTGCCGTCAATGGCATTTCCTTGCCTTGCATAATAATTGGAAAGTTGGTGGCAAGTTTTGAAGTCATTTCTCACTATGTTTTGACTAGACCGACTTTGATGGAGAATTTTGACAAAAGGAGAAAGATAAGAAGAAACAACAAATAGAAGACAAGGGAGGACTGACTCTCTAACCAGAAACAACTATAAAACTTATCAAACGCGGATACCAACTCTACTGGTCATGACATGCACATATGGCCTATCCTCCATCGTTAATTTCCTTTCACGATTTGTCTCGTGATTTCCATCTGATTATCACCTTTGTTCGACTTGTAGTGCCCGAAGGGTTTTCACTTTCAAGCCTCTCTCATTTTGATTTTCTCTCGGCTTTCGTCGCCTTATGGTGCCTGTGAAGGTTTTCACCGGTAAGACTCTCTCATTTGTATTACTTTTAGCTGGGGATTGGGATGTCACTTCTAAGACTCTCTCGTGTTTCCTTTCTGCTGGGAATCAGAGTCTTTTCTGCTGAGAATCAGAGTGTTATATTCTGATAGGACTCTCTCACTCGCCTGACGTGGCATCTTTTGAAGACTGATCAGAAGGTCTTTCCGGACCGTAATGTGGGATTTGGATAGGGCTAGAAAGAAAGGGTATTGAAGGCTCAAAACAAAATCAATTTTGGGTTCAAAGTTTACAACCTTCGGACCTAAATTTATTTACAATAAACACAATTTTTCTTTGCCCCAGTTTTATACTTGGGGATTTTTATTTCTTTATTTACACTATGACCGAGCTGTGAAGCGCCTACGTATCCTCTTTGAGGAATCAGGTCAAACGTAGTTCCCAATTCCTTTTTTTTTTCAAGTTTCTCTTTTTCATTCATTTTTCTTTTCCTTTTCTTTTCTTTATCTCTTTTTGTTGTTTTCTTTTTCTTTTCTTTTTCTTTATCTCCCTTTTTTTTTCAAACTTGTGTTTCTAGTCTTTGCAACTAATTCCGAAGGAGGGGTATGAAAGAATTCAAATTAAGGCTCAAAGGGTTGACGATGGATAAAGTGTTTGGATAGCAGAACAAAATGCCTTCGTCATTCCAATCTTCAAAGCATGCCAAGTTCAAACAACATATTCACGACATCTTTTGTTTGTGCCCTGATTGATAACCGTATCGTCCATTCGCCTTTCATCTATCATTTTAAAGTATTGCTGGATGACACTTTCATTTCACTATCACGAGCGAACCCCGTCTTAGCATGGCCAATTTTCCTTTAAGGGTTTCTTCATGTTTTACCTGCCCTAGTCTCACATGATTCGGGCTCCAAATAATCTCAAATCATTTTTATTTCTTTTTTTAGAATGACCTGATTATCTTTGAATTGCTTCATGATTTACCCTTAATATTAGGCCAAAATTATGTGCGATGCCATGTCATTAGAGTTGGTGTTCGAACAAATGGAAAAATTTAAAGATAGAAAACTAAACAAAAAGACGAACTGGGTAATAAAAGACCAAAAGTTTCACTAAACGGAGAAGTGGTTGAAATACAATCAAGCAAACCAAAATACAAAACTGAAACGAAACTTGCAACGACTTAAGCAAACTGTAATGACCAAAAATGGAAAGATAATAGGGTTTCACTTCAAAACAAGATCCGGGTCACAACCCCGAAAACAACTCGGACAAAAGAAATGACAACAAAACAAACCACCAAAACTCCTCCCGATTACCAAGCATGACTTCTTATATGTAGGGTCTAAGGGTGAGCTGGCAATGGATTCTGATTAATGTTGGGTTCCTCTGGTGTCTGAACCTCGATCTTATTGGTGTCAATAAGATTTTGCACTGCATGTTTCAGTTTCCAACATTTCTCGGCATCATGTCCGAGAGCCCCTGAGCAATACTCACAGCTTACTGAGCGATCCACATTTGGGGGTAGGGGATTTGGCAATCTTGTCTCAACAGGACTCAACAAACCTATCTGCTTCAATTTGTGGAACAGAGCAGTATAAGTTTCTCCCAACTCAGTGAAGGTTCTTTGTGTCTTTTCCTTTCTGAAGGCATGATTCCCTCGGAAACCTGGTCCTGGAGGGTTATTGTAAGCCCTTGGTGGTGGATATGTGTTTCGGGAGGGTGATTAGGGTGATTTGGGTGGTAGGGTCTGGCTTGGTAATGAGGTGAAGGACCTTTCGATCTGGACCAAGTACCCTCCTCTACTGTTGCAACTTCTTCTTTTCTCTTCTTCCCGAATGCAACCCCTGTGCCATTCCGAATAGCTTGAGTTGTTGCTTTCAACGCGGAATAGCTCAATATCTTATTGGACTTAAGTCCCTCTTCTATCATTCCGCCCATTTTGACCACCTCATTGAAAGATTTACCAACCGATGTCACCAGGCGACTAAAGTAAGTTGGCTCCAGTGTCTGCAAGAAGTAATCTACCATCTCGTTCTCTCTCATCGGGGGATCTACCCTTGCTGCCTGTTCCCTCCAGCGGAACCCAAATTCTCTGAAGCTTTCGGCGGGTTTCTTCTCTAGCTTGAGCAATGATAAGCGATCAGGGATTATTTCAAGATTATATTGAAACTGGCCGATGAATGCTTGGGCCAGGTCATCCCATGTAAACCATCTGCTGGGATCCTGCCTGGTGTACCATTCTAATGCGGACTCTCCCAAACTCTGACCGAAGTAAGCTATCGAATTTCATCTCGCCCTCCGGCTCCTCGCATTTTGCTGCAGAAACCTCGGAGATGTGCTATTGGGTCACCATGCCCCTCGTATAGATCAAACTTGGGCATTTTGAACCCAGCGGGCAACTGGACATCTGGAAATGGGCACAGATCTTTGTAAGCAACGCTGACTTGGTTGCCTAAACCATGCATATTCCTGAAGGATTGCTCCAGGCTTTTGACTTTCCGAATAACTTCCTCATGCTCCAAACTTTTGAAGTGCTTTTCCGGTTCTGCCGGGTTATCCCAGTGAGGGGTGTGTGAATGCGGTTCGGGAGCCTTAAAGGTAGGCTCAGGATCATAACAATGATTGTCATGTATTTGAAAAAGCGGTTCACCGGACGACTTCTGTAAAGTAGCAGGCGGAGGTGCCACGAAAACAGGGGTGACCGGAGGAGGAGTATTTTGTCTAGCTGGTGGAACCTGGGATGTATAAGGGGTTTTCCCCTTGATAATATGGATAGATTGGTGCACTTGTCGAGGGATCAATAGGCGGACGCTCTGGAGCTGGTGTAAGAGTAGGAAGGTTTGGTGGTGACTGTCCCCTAGCCCAGGCTAGGTGCATCTCTGTTATTTGTTGTCTCAACCGATCCACCTCATCTTTCATTATCTGTATCTCTGTTTTCTCTCCATCGAGACTTTTGCCGGAACTAGACATGCTTGCTAGAATTGGCCCTTTTGATCTAGTATGGTAATGGTGATTGGCCGGAATATTCTGTCAAGCCAACCGCTAAACTTTCTGAAATTGCAACAAACTTGTAAGTTCACAGAGTTTAACAGATATGTTATCGCACATTGGATGTAATGCACCTAGTTAGTTAACCATATATGTATTCGCTACATGCATCATTCCAGCTTTTCCTTTTCCATTATCCTTGAAAACCTCTCTTGTTATTAACTTCGTTTTTTTTTCCTTTTTTATTTTTATATATATATACAGTTGTGGTCGAATCTTATGGAGATTGCCTACGTATCATGACCCCGCATGAATCGGACCGAGCGTAGTTCTTGCAAATTAATGCAAGAAATAAAGAGATGTTTATTTGATTATTATTTTTTGAATAAAAATTGTACAAGCCGACTCCAACTACAAACTTGTGTAGGAGATTTCTACAAGAATAAGAATATTTTTTGGTGTCAATTATGACTATTTCTACAAAATTGGCCACATAATGGCTTATTTGACAAAATGACTATTTTTGCAAAATTTATTTAAGAAAGATAAACTTGAAATTTTTTTTTATCTTGTGGCTCATGGGGCATCGTTCGGCATCACCATAAACCAACACAAGACTATTTTTCATAAATTGGCCATGTAATGGCTTATTTAGACAAAGTGGCTCTTTTTGCAAAATTTTATTTAAGAAGATGCCAATTCAAAATTTTTTATCCTGGGGCCTATGGGGCATCGTTCAGCACGACACAGGCCAACGCAAGACTGAGGAAGTTAAAATGCAAAAATGTGGCTATTTCATCAAAACTCCGGCCATGTAATGGTTTATTTGATAAAGTGGTTATTTTTGTAAAGTTGAGTGATGACTCAAAACTTGATTTTTTTGCGGATACATCCTTTCGCATTTCCGCGAGGGAATATTTCCAGGCTGTGTCCAAAATTATTTACAAATGACTCAAAGTGGCTATTTTTGCAAAAACGGCCTTCCGACGTCCTTTTAAGGGACATTCGGCTTATTTTAAGCAAGAATAGCATTACCCGACTTATTTATAACAAAAATAAAAATTTTGACATTTTTTGGTTATTTTTGCAAAAAGGGTGTGAACCCGGACTTGATTTTGCGGCTATGGCCTTGCAACATTTCCACAAGGAATATTTCAAGGCTGTGCCCGCAAATTATTAAAAATGATTCAAAGTGGCTATTTTTGCAAAAAACAGCCTTCCGGCGTCCTTTCAGAACATTCGGCTATTTGCAAAAACGACATCACTTTGATTTTATTGAAAACTAAAACTTCGACATTTTTTTTTATTATTTTTAATTTTTTGAAGGGGTGGCCTTTCAACATTTCCATAAGGAATACTTCAAGGCCATTATTCAAAAAGAAAAGAGTCAAAGTGGCCATTTTTGCAAAAACAGCCTTCCGGCGTCCTTTCGGAACATTCGGCTATTTTCAAAAACAGCATCACTTTGATTTTATTGAAAAAAAATTAAAACACACATTTTTTTTTGATTTTTTAAAAGGGGTGGTTGGACCCGATGAGGGTTGCCTACGTATCCCACCTAATGGGGAGAATCAAACCAGCGTAGTTCGGTTAAACAAACTACATCTTTAAAGGAAACAAACTATTTATTATTTTTTCTCACACATTTTTTTTAAGTTTAAAAAAAAAAAAAATTCTTTTTTTTTTTTTAGTAAAAAAAAACAAACTATTTTGAAATCACATATTTTTTATTTTACAACAAACGTTTTTTTTTTTTTTAAGTAAGTAAAAAAAACAAACTATTCTGAGACTATTTTTTTTTCATTTTCCTCAATATAAAAAAAAACGGTTAGCCTGCAAGTCTGAAGCAAATATATACATAAAACAAACAGGATGCAGCAGGATGGTCTTTTCATTTCAGGTCACCTGTCCTAGACGGACCCAACCCCTGTGTTGAGTCCCCCAAGTCAAATGCAACATGATGCAAATAAACGTTCCTACTAGGGATCCGGCATGAAGCTTCGTTATTCTAGGTTTAAAAACCTGGGTTTATTGTTCTAGACCTGGCTTACCCGAGCGGACAACTCGAGCCGAGGAGGAGGCAGCAACCCGGGAATACAGAAGCTTCACCGGTTTTGCAACTTATCCAAACCTCGTTCTAAGGTGGGAATTAGACACTATACAGAAAAGAAGTCACACGAAGTGCACCCTTCTTCATGATTTAGAAGACTCGGAGAGGAGATTGGTTTCGGCACAATTTATATGTACAGTTCAAAAAAATATCAAAGCGATAAAAATATCATTTTGCACATTAATACAAACATATAATAAAATCAGATAATAAATAAGCCAAATACAACAATTATTCCAAGCTCGAATTCTTAAACCCTGAACCAGTGGTTCTGGGTTCTAAAGATATCCCCAGCAGAGTCGCCAGAGCTGTCACACCTCCTTTTTACGCTGACCCGCGAGGGCGCGAAGGAGTTTTTCCAATTAAAGGACAATCGAAACGGGATTTATTTAATTATTTCAGAGTCGCCACTTGGGAGATTTATGGTGTCCCAAGTCACCGGTTAAATCCCGAATCGAGGAAAAGAATGACTCCGTTTAACAGTCCGCGAACCAAAAATCCGGATAAGGAATTCTGTTAACCCGGGAGAAGGTGTTAGGCATTCCCGAGTTCCGTGGTTCTAGCACGGTCGCTCAATTGTCATACTTGGCTAAAATACTTGATTTTAATACATATTATCCTATTTGTGCATTTTTAAAATTAATTACCGCTTTTTGTCAAATTATTTCTACTTAAGAAAATGAACGTCATTTAAGAACATGTTTTCGGATCACGTCACATGAAATGCACCCGGATCCTCGACACACTCTTATTCTACGTTGTTGGATTTGGATTTGGGCCGCATGAAATGCACACCCGTATTTAAGAAGGTAAAATTATTAAAATACGCGCCTAGAGCGATTACTTATTTACATTTTTGAGAAGGCGAGGAAATTCGCTAAGAAACGGCACATCTCGAAGTCTAAATATTTTACATATACATTTATGAGGGCCCCGCGATTTGTATAATTTTGTTAGGCGAGGCATACCTCTAATTCTAATTTAAAAGCAAACTACATTCCGCTATATTTATTTAAGAGTTAATTCAAGATTATTTAAAACATGTTGCAAGCCACACTACATGAAATGCACTTGTGGTTCACGACACGCTTTATTTAACCTTGTTCAAAATTGGAGTCGGGTCACATGAAATGCACCCCCGATTCCTTTAATCTAATTACGTCGTTCGGTTAAAGAATAATGAACCAATTTCCATAATGTGACAACATCGTGCTCAACTATAACCAATTCGAGTAAACATACGAGTAGCTAACTAAGTGAGCAAATTCAAGACTATGGTGAACAATTACATAAACAATGGAAGCATAACTTATTGGCGAGTATATGAAGGATTAGTCATTTTCATTAGCTAACTTCGACATTGCATGTTCAACAAAATCATATATTTACAAAAAATAGTCTGAACCATACGAAAGTAAATCAAATACGAAACGATCCAAAATATTAGCGAGAAGAACAATATCGGAAAAGAACAACACCTTTATTTCTGCATATTTTTCAACGTACACAACGAGAAAACGAACCTTTTATGACGATCTCAAACCTCGACCTCTCCGGACAGAACTCGAATCAAACGACGACCTCGACTGAAGTTGTAACTCGAATCAAAATAAAGAGATAACCGAACAATGGTCTCTCTTTTCTTCTTTCTGCCGTGTTTCTTCTTCTTTTTTTTTTCAATCTCTGCCGTTTCTTCTTTGTTCTTTTATTTTGCGTTTTTCCCTTCTTCTTTTTTCAATGTTTGCCGTTTCTTCTTTGTTCTTTTATTTTGCGTTTTTCCCTTCTTCTTTTTTCAAAATCCTTTCCTTTTGTTTGTTTTCAAAATGTTTTCTCCCGTTTTTTCAATCTTTTTCCTTGTTTTCAAATCCTTTTGCCTCTCCTCTCAAATCCTTTTTCTCCTCTCAAATCCTTTTTCTCCCTGTCCTCTCGTTTTTTCTTTTTTGCTCACCGTACCTTCCTCCTTCTTCTGTTAAGAAGAAGTTATATATAACAAATTTTTTGTTCCAAAACCAATCCCCTACCCTCTCTCTTTCACGTTTTTGCATATGTGTGTGCATGTGCATTTTGTCTTTTACAATATGTGTGTGCATGTGCATTTCCTTTTACAATATGTGTGTGCATGTGCATTCCTTTTACAATATGTGTGTGCATGTGCATTCCTTTTACAATATGTGTGTGCATGTGCATTCCCTTTACAATATGTGTGTGCATCTCTTTTTATTTTTTAATCATTCTCCCATCCCTCCCCCTTAGTGTAGTGTCGGGTTATTACGGGCTATGTCCGAAAATTATAAAACCGGGTAGTTTGAACCCAAATATTATTCTTCGCCCGGAACCGAGAATGGTGTTATTTAATTAATCCTAGGTAATCAAAATAACTATAATACTCATAATTAAAATAAAACTATTTTTTTCAAGTTTAAAATGACTACAAAATATTAATAAAAAATTATTTTTGTAATTTTCGTTTTTAATAAAAAGATAAAAATATAAAGTACTATTTTTGCATTTTTCAAGTTTAAAATGACTACGAAACATTAATAAAACTATATTTTTGTTATTTTTCCATTTTGAGGTAAAAATAAAGTAAAAGAGTCAAATTTAACTAAAATAGCTATATTAAAACTAAACTAAATATTTTACGCTAGAAATATAGAAAATCTCGGGGAGGGTCAAAAATCACGTGTTTACAACGGCAACTTGCATCGGAGTAAGGGCTTGCTTGATTAAATTAACGCGTGGGAATGAAAGGCACCCAGGTCCGCTTGACTGGGGCAACTCGGTCAGGCGCCGGTCATGTCCCTCGATTTGGGGCGTGACATATTGACTCGTGATTTGGGAGATGTACAGAGTCAAGAAGATGATAGTGATTATGACAACAATGCCGATGAGTCTGGAGATGACACGCCCTTCCCTGATAAGGGTGATGAGAAAGAGGAAGTAAATTCGAACATGAGCTGACGATGGAGCATGCTCTTCCACCTCCCGTTAGACCAAGAGTGTACGAGTCCCACGTGCCGTTTTATGAGCATAATATTCCCTACCTTGATAATTTGCCAAGTATTCCGGGCGTGGATACCCTCATAAGGGATGCTGATAAATTTCAGTCAGCAATGTGATATGAGTCTAGACCAACGGTGCTGGCAAAGGGCATGTATTTTCCCGATAAAGCTCGCCTAATTAGTGCTGTAAAAATCTATATCATAAGAAAGTGCCGTGAGATGACGGTAAGTGATTCAACTACAGAGGTATATAAGGTTGTATGTTGTAGAGACTTTATGGGTTATCACTAGATGTTGCATGCCAGCAAGAAGAAATCAGGGTTGTGAAAAGTGGGTAAATATATTAGCACCCACAGATGTGAAATGGACACATTCAATGAGAATCACTTCAACCTGGACATAGACTTGATTTCTCTTGTCTTGATTCCATACTTTGAAGTGTCCATTAGGTTCAAGATTAAAGAGTGTATTACAATCGTCCACTAGGTGTATGGGTGTACTATAACCAAAACAAAGGCATATCTCGGGCGCAAACGTGCCTTTAAAATTATTTATGGTGACTGGGATAAGTCATTTTCATCTCTACCCAGGTACATGACCGCACGGCAACACTTTAAACCCGGGACTGTTATTGAATGGAGGCGTGAGAGGAGTTCGGACAAACCCAGATATATTTTCAACTATGTGTTCTTGTCATTTAAACCAGAAATTGATGATTTTTTACATTGTTGTCCTATAATTTCCATAGACGGTACTCATGTCTATGGAAAGTATAATATTAAGCTTTTGATTGCAGTTGCAGTAGATAGCAACAAACAAATATTTCCACTAGCTTTTACTATTTGTGCCAATGAAAGCGAAAAGACGTGAATGTTTTTTTTGAACCACTTGAACAACCAGGTTTTCAAACGGTGTTAAGGTTTTTGTCTAATATCTCATCGACATGGTGGTATTTTAAGTTATGTACGACATTTGCCTGAATGACAAGAACCCTATGCATACTATCGTTACTGTGTAAGGCACCTGAAGGCCAATTTCTAGAAGAAATATAATGACAAGGCCTTTCATGATTTAATGTGGATGACTACAACTGAGCACCAGCAGTGCAAATTCACGAAGCGCGTGGAAGCAATCCAGCAGTTAGATCCATGAGCCTATACTTAGCCGATGGGATATGAGCTTCACATATGAATATTGCATGCTGATGGTGGCAGATGATGGGAGCCCTAACTACAAATGTGTCAAAGTCATTCAATGACTTATTGAAGTCTGCACGTGGATTGCCTGTCACTAACATGGTTCAGATAACATTCAAACAGATTGTGGAGAGCTTTGTTGAAAGGCATAGAGGTTCATCGGTATTTATGGACAATGGTGTTCAGTTTATACCAATACCAATGAGAAGGTTTGAGAAGCACAGGAGGCGAGCATATTGGCATTCATTTTTATAGTATGATCATGATTGGGGTATTCACACCACTATCCGCGGACACCGGGGAAATAATCTATAGACGGTGAATAAGGTTAGCAGGTTGTGTTCATGTGGGAAATGGACTATCTACCACATGCCGTGTGCACATGTCTTGAAGTGCTTTCAACAAGTTGGTTTAGGGGCAACCAACTATATTGATAGACAATATAGTGTTGTTGCATACATAGACACATATAGTGGCTAGTTGCAGCCATTGGGTGCTGAACATTATTGGCCGTTGGAACCATTTAAAATGGTGTGTAACAAGGACTATTTGCACAAGATGCAAGTGAAAAATATAAAGTGTGTACGTAACCAAATGGATGTTTGTGATATCGTTTATGCTCGTAAATGTGTCATATGCTCGCAAATAGGACACGACTATCGCAAATATCCTTCAACTGGTGTGGGTGGCGGTGATAATCCAGCTCATGGTGCGAGTTCATCGAATGTACCCAACTATAAAGGATACACCAAATGTTTTTTTCTCATAATAGTTTTTTGTAATAAGTGTCTGTACTTGTGTATGTCGCAATATCTATCAAATAAAATTATGTTCCATAATCTTGTTACATCTTATTTTTTAACATGACCTTTTGAATTGGGATGATGATATGATAGTTCCAACATTTAACGTATTAGTGTTAGTAAAGAAGACCAATCTGAAGATTGAAATTTCATAACATAATATTCTAAGAGATAAAAACACTGCCATAACTAAAGCAACATACATGAAAATAAAAATAAATCATGTAAAATCAAGACATCCTTTGTTATCCTTCTTGAAAATTTGCTTCTTAAAATGGCCGATGTCTTAAAAAAGGAATTGAAGAAAATAATTAAAGGAATATACATGAAAATAAAAGATAATAAACAATAGAAAAAAATTAATATGTATAGCGCGGTACAATACTACGTTTTTTGTGTTGTCTTGTCAGTTTGAAAAAAGTTGAACCGACTACGCAAAAGCTATTTTATTTTAAAAATATTTAATATGTGTAGCGTGATACAATACTATATTTTGTGTATTGTCTTGTCGATACGAAAAAGCTGAACCGACTGCGCAAAAGCTATTTCATTTCAGAGAAATTTAATATGTATAGCGCGATACAATACTACATTTCGTATGTTGTCTTGTCGGTCTGAAAAAAGTTGAACGGACCGCATAAAAGCTGTTTCATTTCAGAATTTTTTTGATATGTATAGCATGATACAATACTATATTTTATATCTTGTCTTGTCGGTCTGTAAAGCCGAACCGACTACACAAAATTTGTTTCGTTTTAGAAGTTGGACGCTGCTACTGGGCGTGTATGAATAAGTTTTATAGGCAACCCCACGAACTTGTTTGCAATTTTGAGGTATGAATTGATGAACCCTGTGAGTAGGAATACTACAAAGACAAGTTGTATTCTCTTCATAGTTTGTGTTTGAAGCAGTGAGAAAGAGAGCGACAATCCAAACAAGAAGTTGCGGAGTTGAAGGCGAAACTCAAGGAGGTGGAAGAAGAAAAAAATAAGCTGGAAAACCAACTCAAGTGGTTGAAGCAGAGAATACTAGGAGGTCGTGACTAAACACTAACATGTAC
>JASVEL010004131.1:0-68794 GCA_032618575.1 Nicotiana noctiflora | reverse complement strand
AGCGGGAAAGACCGCAGAGGCGGAGGGTATTCCGCAGAAGCGGACCCGCAGGAGCAGTCCTTGTATCACAGGTGCGGAAATGGCCAAATAGGCCTGGGTTCGCAGAAGCGGTTCCGCAGGGGCGGAAAATGGTCCGCAGAAGCGAAAATCGCAGAAGATTAATTGTATCAAAAGTTAGAAAATTTCAGAAACATTTCACACATTTGGGTCTCGGCTTTAGAGGCGATTTGGGCGATTTTGAAGAGAAACTCAAGGAAATCATCAAGTAATCAACTATGGACTTAAACTATGATTAGTATTGATAATATTATGCAATTATATCATGAAAATGGAGGAATTTGGGGTAATTTATGGAGGATTTAGCCCTAGGCTTGAACTTTAGAAAGTCAAGGTGTTGAATGGGCAAATGGAGTCCGAATTTAGTAAATCTTATATGCTTAGACTCGTATCGAGATGAGGGTTCCGAATATGTGACTTTCGTGATTTTTTGAGAAGCGTACCGAAAGTCGGATTTTGGCAACTTTGGGAATTTCGATGTAAATTGAGTTGTTTTGATTCTGTGTCGTCCCATTGATCTAATTTGATGTGTATTTACTATATTTGATCAGATTCTATGCGTGCAGAGCTTGATTTTCGTGGAAAAGGCATCGCAGAGTAGTCGTCGTGCTGTATTGAGGTGAGTAATAGATGTGGTGATGACCAGCGGGTTCGAAACCCCAGTATACCACTTTGTAACGCTGTATAGCGGCGAGACACGTACTCTCATGTGAGTGCGGGGTCGATTTTGATTGGGGACTATGGCTTAGTCCGACTTGTTGGCACTGTGTTATGATATTGGCTATTCTTGAGCCGTCGAACCTCTTTCTCGGATGGTTGCATACTATATTGCGATATTGGCTACTCTTGAGCCGTTGAACCTCCTTCTTGGACGGTTGAGTATACTTGTGGGTTGTGAGCCACTTATTGGATCCCGCGAGGATCGTTATCATTGTCTTGTGATATTGACATGCTAGTTTACTACCAGTCCGTAGCTATTCCTGTTATCATGCTATTTCCAACCTCTAGAACTTGATATTTCTGTTTTCAACTGAAAAATGATAAAAAGAGTTTTCAAAACTACTTTTGAGCCGGTGAGGTTGTATTTTGCATATTAGCTGACCGGTAGTGGATCGAGCTGCGCGCCGCAGCGGTATATATGTTGGATCGGACTGCACGCCGCAGTAATATTGTGCTTGGGCTGTAGGAGCCCCTCCGGAGTCTGAACCCCCATAGTGAGCACGGGTACCCAAATTGGATCGGGCTACGCGCCGTAGCGATCATATCATGCATTGCATTGCATTTAGCTACATCTGATAGTTGTTATACTATTTTGTTGGTACTTGTTGGTACTGGTACAATTGATATTAATTTTGTGACTGGGTATTTGATTACAGCTTTACATAGTGCTTTATTGCGGATTTCTTATCTGCGCTGTCTTACCCCTGTTTATTACCACTGAGTCTGGCAGTACTCATTTTACTCTCTGCACCTTGTTTGCAGATCCAGGTACCTCTCAACAGTGATCCGGTGGCTGTTCGAGGCGACATCTATAGGATATTCGAGGTAGCTGCAGAGTCCGCAGGACCCGATATCCTTTCCTACTGTATTTGATTCTGTATTGCTATTTCTTTCCGCACTTGGTATCTTGTAAACCATTATTACACTTATGTTCATTAGAGGCTCATGACTCTTGACCCTTCGGTCTATGGGAGTTGGTATGTGTTGGGACTTGGTTCCCCGTTTTCGATATATATATCACTGTTGTTTCATGTTTTGATATGTTAATTGGGATAAAGCGAGCTCCTAGCTTCGTTATTGTTATTGAGTGGTCAGGCTGGCCTAGCAGTGTGCTTGGCGCCATCACGACCAGATTTGGGGTCGTGACAATGGGTGGGTTGAACATAAGATGGGTGGGTTTTAACTTAGCCAATTATTTGATGCCACATCACTTAAAATTAAAATCTGAAAAGGATTATTAGTAGGAAGGGAATTTATGAGCCCAAACATTAACGGGGAGGGGTTTTTTAGCTTAAAAGGTGGATGGGGGGTAATTTTAGACCAAATCTAATAGTTGAGGGGCATTTTAGGCCATTTCCCGTTTCCTATTTCTCTTTCAAGTCTTTTAGGTTTTAAATTTAATAATAGGCACACTGTCCTCGGTTGCATAAAAATTATGCTTTGCTTAATAGTTAGAGTAATGAATGTAAGAGAATAAGCCAAATCAGTAGAATTAGATGGTGTTTGGATAAGGTTATAAGCTGGTTAAACTGGCTTATAAGTATTTTTTATTTATCTACGTATTTGGTAAAATTAAAAGTACTTATAATCCAAAAATAAGCTAAAATCCATAAGTTGGTTTCCCCTAACTTATCAAATTTCAGCTTATAAACACTTTAGGTTTCACCAAAATATTTACTATTTTATCCCTAAAATACTTCTTTTTAAATCAAAACTTTTCGCATACTCAGTTATTTAGCTGCTTATTATTAATTTCATCAGTTTTATTCAAACACGTAATTACTTATTTTTTAAATCAGTTTTAGCACTTAAAAGTATTTTTCAGCACCTAATATTAATTAGATACTCTAAATTATTGGGTTTAATATTTAATTAATATATTAAACATTTAAAAGAGGGTGAATGGGAAATGGAGGGAAATAAAATTTTGAGTGAAATTTCAAGTTCCTCTCCTTGAAAATGGGCATTGTCCCATATTGAAATAGGAAGAGGTTTTTATGGGTATATAAGCAATTGTTCTTCTTCTAGCTCTTAAAGAGTTGAGAAGAAAGCAAGCATCACACCGTCGTCGTCGTTGCTCGCTCAGCTCGGCTTTGGCTTCGGCTACGGCTACGGCTTCATATTCGGATTCGGATTTGGATTTGGTTAAATGGTCGATCGATTGATTAACTTTTTGGACCAAATTTATTTGTTAATAGTAAAATATTAATAGAATATTAATTTTAAATAAATATTAATATTAAATCCAAATTTCAGTTTTTCTATTTTTGTAACAGAAACTTAACTACCTATCAATTTTACCCCTTTATTATTGAGTAAATGGCCATTTATGCAATGGCATTTATGCTGTGGCAGTTTTGCAGAAACAGCCATTCTGAAGAGACTCTTCATATTTTAGCCCAACTTTTGGCTATAAATACAACACTATTCTGCTCAGAATTTCACTATGAATTTTCTGAGTTTCTCCTACTTTCTTATGCATACTTTTAGCATCAAACAAAGCAAAAAGTAAGTGTGATTTGCTACCGAACTTTGTGTTCGCTGAAACACTGGGGTTTAAAGTACTACTACACCAGTGTGTAATTCGTTCTATCCTGGGAGGAAATAATCCATAACCTTAGGTATTAGGAGGGGATTATATTCCTTAACGAATCACTTTGAATTCAGTGGGCTCAAATTGGTTTCTTCATTTTTGTTTATGCATATTCTTGTTTGTATTTATTTATATTTTCAGAATTATTTTACAAATACAGTGTAATAACAAGCTTAAGGAATTTAATATGTTTCTGTATTTGTTTTTGCTGTTTCTGGAAGAGTAAAACCTTTGTAGTTTTGTACTCTATTAAAATCTACGTGATTTTAATATTTGTGTCATTCTTTTACAGAAATGACTAATGAGAATGAGAACCAAGCTGTTCCAATAGTGATTGCTAATGCCTCAACAAGCCGAATGACTCCGACAGCATTGGCACCGGCGGAGAAACCCGAAAAATTTTTCTGGATTGATTTCAAGCGCTGGCAACAAAAGATGTTCTTCTATTTGACTACTCTAAGTCTCCAGAAGTTCATCAAGGAAGATGTTTCTGTGTTGTCCGACGAAACTCCAGAAAATGAACGCTTTCTCGTCGTTGAGGCGTGGAAGCATTCAGATTTTTTATGCAAGAATTATATTCTAAACGGGCTGGAAGATGCTTTGTATAACGTCTATAGTGGTGTAGAAACGTCAAAGGAACTGTGGACTGCGCTTGAAAAGAAATACAAAACTAAAGATGCCGGGTTGAAAAAGTTTGTTGCTGCAAAGTTTTGGACTACAAAATGGTAGATAGCAAGTCTGTTATTACCCAAGTCCAGGAATTGCAAGTGATTATTCACGATCTCCTTGCTGAAGGTATAAATCAAATTAATATTGATGTTGAAAGTAGTAACCTTAGTATTTTTACTAATGAAAATTTCATTAAAGGTCTTGTTATCAATGAAGCATTTCAAGTAGCAGCAATGATTGAGAAGTTGCCTCATTTGTGGAAGGACTTCAAAAACTACTTGAAACACAAACACAAGGAGATGTCCCTTAAAGATCTCATTGTTCGGTTGAGAATCGAAGAGGACAATAAAGCTGCTGAAAAGAGAGGTCGTGGAAACTCAACAATAATGGGAGCAAATATTATTGAAGAGAACAAAAAGAGAAAGACGGCTTCTGGACCAAAATACAACCCAAGAAAGAAGAGATTCAGTGTCTACAGCTGTGGAAACCCCGGACACAAATCTACGGAGTGTCGTGCTCCGAAGAAAGACAAGAAGAAGGGTCAAGCAAACATGGTTTAAAAGCATGATGATGTTGATGACTTATGTGCCATGATTTCTGAATGCAACTTGGTAGGCAATCCTAAAGAGTGGTGGATTGATTCTGGAGCCACTCGCCATGTTTGTGCTGTTAGAGAAGGTTTTGCTACTTATGCTCATGTTGGAACCGACGAGACGATTTCTATGGGAAATGCTTCTAAGGCCAATATTGAAGGATGTGTGAAGATATTTCTTAAAATGACTTCCGGCAAAGTGGTGACTTTGAACAACGTCCTTCATGTTCCCGAGATTAGGAAAAATTTGGTCTCTACTGAACTTCTTGTTAAAAATGGTTTTAAATGTGTTTATGTTTCTGATAAGGTTGTATAAGTAAGAACGAAATGTTTGTAGGAAAAGGTTACCTCACTAAGGGTCTTTTCAAGCTGAATGTAATGGTTGTTGAGAATAATAATAAAATTTCAGCTTTGTCTTACTTACTTGAGTCAAATGAATTATGGCATATACGTTTGGGTCATGTCAAATATAAAACCTTATGGAAAATGATTAATTTGGAAGTATTGCCTAAATTTGAATGTGATAAATCAAAATGTCAAGTATGTGTGGAATCTAAGTATGTTAAACATCCTTATAAGTCGGTTGAAAGGAATTCAAATCCTTTAGACTTAATTCACACAGAATATTTGTGACATGAAGTCAATACCATCTCGCGGTGGAAAGAAGTATTTCATAACTTTTATTGACGATAGTACTCGATATTGCTATGTTTACTTACTTAATAGTAAAGATGAAGCAATAGACGCATTCAAGCAATACAAAAATGAAGTTGAAACACAACTTAACAGGAAAATCAAAATGATAAGAAGTGATAGGGGTGGTGAATATGAATCTCCTTTTGAACAATTATGTTTAGAATATGGAATTATTTATCAAACAACGGCCCCCTACACGCCCCAATCAAATGGGATTACAGAAAGAAAGAATCGTTCATTAAAGGAGATGATGAATGCATTATTGATAAGTTTTGGTTTTCCACAGAACTTGTTGGGGGAAGTCGTACTTACGGCTAGTTGAATACTAAATCGAGTACCCCATAGCAAAACACTATCCATTCCATATGAAAAATGGAAAGGAAGGAAGCCCAACTTGAATTATTTTAAAGTGTGGGGGTGTTTGGCAAAAGTGCAAGTTACTAAACCCAAAAGGGTAAAAATAGGACCGAAAACCGTTGATTGTGTTTTCATAGGATATGCGACTAATAGTAAAGCATATCGATTTATGGTTCATAAATCAGAAAATCCCAACATTCATAATAATACAGTTATAGAATCAGATAATGCTGAGTTCTTTGAAAATATATATCCGTATAAAAAGGAATGTGAGTCGATTAGTGAAGGATCTAAAAGACCTCGGGAAGAAGCAAAAGAAAGTACACTTAACCAGGGAGATCCAAGGCGTAGTAAACGTCAAAGGACGTCTACTTCATTTGGACCAGATTTTGTGACTTTCTTATTCGAAAATGAGCCTCAAACATTTAAAGAAGCTATGTCTTCTTCGGAATCATTATTTTGGAAAGAGGCAGTCAATAGTGAAATAGAACCTATATTGAACAACCATACATGGGAATTGGTTGATCTTCCTCCTGGAATTAAACCGTTGGGTTCTAAAAGGATCTTTAAGAGGAAAATTAAAGATGAACGTACTATTGACAAATATAAGGCAAGACTTGTAGTCAAAGGGTATAGACAATGAGAAGGGCTTGATTATTTTGATGCATACTCTCCAGTTACAAGAATTACTTCCATACTAACGTTAGTAGCGTTAGCTGCGGTTTATGGTCTTGAAATTCACCAAACGGATGTTACGACGGCCTTCTTAAATAGAGAGTTAGAGGAAGAAATATACATGGAACAACCAGAAGGGTTTGTGGTTCCAAGTAAAGAAAATAAGGTTTGTAGACTTGTTAAGTCCCTTTACGGATTAAAACAAGCACCCAAACAATGGCATGCGAACTTTGATCAAACAATGTTGTCAAATGGGTTTAAGATAAATGAATGTGATAAATGTGTGTACGTTAAAAATGTTCCAAATCACATAGTCATTGTTTGCCTATATGTGGATGATGACATTGCCAATATAAATGCTACTAAGCGTATGCTAACTAGCAAGTTTCATATGAAAGACTTGGGAGTTGCTGATTTAATTCTGGGAATTAAGATCCATAAGACTTCTCAAGGTCTGGCGTTGTCACAATATCATTATATCAAGACAGTACTTGAAAAATTCAAGCACTTGGGCTTTAAAGTTGCAATGACTCCAATTGACGTGAATCTTGCATTAGCAAAGAACAAAGGCCAAAGCATATCACAATTGGATTATGCTCGTGTGTTGGGTTTCTTAATGTACATCATGAACTGTACACGACCAGATATAGCTTGTGCTGTAAGTAAATTGAGTCGATATACGAGCAATCCAGGTCAATTGATTCACCGGTCGCAGTCAATATAACCTGGTCTAATAAGTCCAAGATCGATCCCACAGGGAATTAACCTACCAATCACAACTTTCACAACCCAAGAGTACTTCCGAATCAAGTTCCCAAAATTTAGAGTATATTTTTGTATTGATTTCGACTAACTACTACCTTTGCAAGAATTAAAAAGGCTTAAAAGAAAGAATTGAATATTGGGTAAAAATAATATGGAGAAGGACTAAGGTATTGATTTCCCCTGTTGATGGAATCTCTTATCGTTATGCTCATACAAATTGTTAATATATTCTATCAATCATGAACGATGTGTGTATCGCAACCCTCTCCCGAGCAATTACAATAATTTACTAGTGCACTCTCCCGAGCTACCCTAGCTAGCTTTAATTTGAATAGTTCACTTAAGATTGCACCCAAGACTTCGTTATTCCTAACCCCGTCTTTACGGCTAAAGTTATAGATTCCTCCAATAACCTAGGTGTGGTGTTGTTCAACAATATACCTAAATATGCACTCTTTTCCAAGTTATGTACACTAAATAGGCACCGCTAATTGGGACGTCTACCAATTAACTACAACAAGAACGAAGTTGAAGAAATAGAAATCTAGTTCACAATTTGTAATCACATAAACGATAAGTTCATCACCCAATAGGTTCCATCAAAACCTTAGAAAAGGATTTAGCTACTCATGCTTAAAGAAACAAGAATAATAATTGAAATCATAAAGAAATACTTGATATAAAATAAAAGAATGAGTTGAGAGGATTCTCTCTTACTAATTATCTTGCAAAAGTAGTGAAAAATACACAACATGCCTCTCTTGGGCAAACTAGGAGTTTATATACAGGTTTTAGGGCTAAAAATTAAGTTTGAGTACAATTAGGATTGCTGCTGCGGCGACTTCCACGGTTCGTTCGCGGCCGCGAGCGGACTGCGAACAGTAAACTTCAGAGAGTCTCTCTTTTCGCGGTTCATCCGCGGTCGCGAGTGAACCGCGGATGAACAGTTCGTCTGATTTTTTTCTGATTCTTCAAGCTCTCTTCACGTTAACTCTTCTCTTGGCCTTTCCCTTAACATGTGACTCCAAAATAGCTCTTTTTAGCATCCAATGCATCATATAAACCTATAACACACAAACAAACACTAATCAAAGCATTTTGTCCTCATAAACAATAATAATTCAATAACAAAGTGTGATTATTTAGGGCATAATTACAGTCAAATTCACCTATTATCATCAATCTCATTGGATGGCCATGAAACGAGTTTGGGGTACTTAGTACATACCCAGGACTTTGCTTTGCACTACAATAAATATCCTGCGGTCATTTAGGGATACTGTGATGCAAATTGGATCACCGGATCAACTGATTCCAAGTCCACAAGTGGATATGTATTCACAATTGGTGGAGGAGCGGTATCTTGGAAGTCGTCCAAACAAACTTGTATAGCCCGCTCTACAATGGAGACTGAGTTCATAGCCTTGGATAAAGCCGGTGAAGAAGCTGAATGGCTCCGAAATTTCTTGGAAGATATTCCATTTTGGCCCAAACCCTTGGCACCAATATGCATACACTGTGATAGTCAAGCGGCAATTGGAAGGGTTGGGAGCGTTATGTATAACGGTAAATCTCGTCATATACGACGAAGACATAAAATCGTTAGACAGTTACTCTCTAGAGGAATTATCATGATTGACTATGTAAAGTCAAGTAATAATGTGGCGGATCCACTTACAAAAGGCCTAACTAGAGATGTAGTTGAGAAATCATCAAGGGGAATGGGACTGTGGCCGAGAACAAGCCATAGTGGCGGTAACTCTACCTAGAAGACTGAAGATCCCAAGATCTAGGTTCAAGGAGATCAAACAAAGTCATTTATGACGGTTCAACATTGTCAAATAAACGTTCGGTCCATTCTCGTATAAGACAATGTTCATTACCAAGGATAAAGCATTAAGGCTTTTTAATGATTTCTAAATTTGATACGAGATATATCAAATAGTGTATCTACGGGATGACACGTTTAGGTTTCACCTATGTAAGTGTGAAGTGTTAGCCGCTTCAAGGAGAATTTTGTAAGGCCAGTTCTCTACGCACTTATGAAACCAGGTGGTGTTCATGGCTGAAACGAACACAACAATGAGAACCAAAGACGGTTAAGGGTTGGTTGTGTGACTTGTGGTTGTCTAGGTATACACCAAAGTTCGACGGTTCAAAGATATCAAATCTACCGATTGATCGAGTATATCCGACATAAGTTCACTACGGAAAGTTCAAAGGGAAACCTACTTATCCAGATGCAATTAATCCTTACTTGCGAATCACACTGTTTTTCATGCATACTTCCCTGATATAGCCATTCCCCATTCATGTGGTGGATTGTTGGGTTTATTATTTAATTAATATATTAAATATTTAAAAGAGGGTGAATGGGAAATGAAGGGAAATGAAATTTTGAGTGAAAATTCAAGTTCCCCTCCTTGGTAAATGGGCATTGTCCCATATTGGAAGAGGACGAGATTTTTATGGGTATATAAGCAATTGCTCTTCTTCTAGCTCTTAAAGAGTTGAGAAGAAAGCAAGCCTCGCGCCGTCGCCATCGTCGCTCGTTCGGCTCGGCTTCGGCTTCAGCTTCGGCTACGGCTTCAGCTTCGGCTTCGGATTCGAATTCGGATTTGAATTTGGATTTGGTCAAATGATCGATCGATTGATTAACTTTTTGAACCAAATTTATTTGTTAATAGTGAAATATTAACAGAAATGTTATTAAATATTTATTTTAATAATAAATATTAATATTAAATAAATATTAATATTAAATCCAAATTTCAGTTTTTCTGTTTTTGTAACAGAAACTTAACTACCCATCAATTTTCCCTCTTTATTATTGAGTAAATGGTCATTTATGCAATGGCATTTATGTTGTGGCAGTTTTGCAGAAACCATTCTGAAGAGTCTCTTCAGATTTCAGCCCAACTTTTGGCTATAAATACAACACTATTCTGCTTAGAATTTCATTACGAATTTTCTGAGTTTCTCCTCCTTTCTTCTGCATACTTTTAGCATCAAACAAAGCAAAAAGTAAGTGTGATTTGCTACCGAACTTTGTGTTCGCTGAAACACTGGGGTTTAAAGTACCACTACACCAGTGTGTAATCTGTTCTATCTTGAGAGGAAATAATTCATAACCTTAGGTACTAGGAGGGGATTAAATTCCTTAAGGAAACACTGTGAATTCAGTGGGCTTGAATTGGTTTCTTCATTTCTGTTTATGCATATTCTTGTTTGTATTTATTTATATTTCCAGAATTATTTTACAAATACAATGTAATAATATAAATCAGCTAAGCCAAACGGGGTCTTACACTTGTGCCCCTCCCATCCAAAATATTTACTGCAAAATAAGGCGAGAGTCCGCTCTATATTATTAAAAAAAAAAAAAATTAACAAGGTCAAAAGCAGTAGCGACAAATAGAGAGAGGCCGGCTGAAACATTTGACTCCCCTGCTCAGGTCTTCACATCTATAAATAGGTTTCTAAAAGCACGGAAAAATTACTTGGTTTGCACCAAACTAATAAATATAACAAGTGTCTTGCTTTGTCTCGTAACTATGGATAAACGGTAAAATATTACTACTTATTTTAATTTATAACTCTTTAGATTAAATAATTTGATTTGATATAAATACAGAATGCCAGTAGTGCAGATACCGAAGAATCTAAGGTTGAGAACCAACAGCACAACCGTTTTGACCAGCACACCTCCATCATTTGTGCCCACTGCTGCCTAATTGCTTACAGCGTCTTAAATTCATTCTCTACTTTCATTGACCTTCTTAAAATAAAGGAGAGCTGTAGAAGAGTCGGCAAACTCTAAACTTGAAATTTTCAAACCTTAATAAATTGGTGGATGTCCTTATTTTATGCTTAGTAGCTTGCTAAATATTAATTTAAGTTCAAGTGAACATTCTTTATATCCTGCATAATTATTTATTTCCATTCCTCTGGAAGATTATTGGTTTTCACATCTATTTTGTCCTCATCCTAAATGCTGAGGCGTATGCAGTGTTTAGTACCGGATATTTTTGACGCGAATAAATTTAGTATAAACATTCACAAAATTACAATATATAGTGGGTTTGAACCCATAACTTTATAAATATAATAGGTTCAATATTAGGAACCTACAGGGTCGTATCTAGGGGAAGGGTTCCATGAGGCACGTGAACCCATGCCCCGCCCTAAATCATATATACCCATGCCCCAAAAATATTTAAAAATATGCATGTGCACTCATGCTCGAAGTATTATATGATGTGATGGTTATTGAATGTACCTCTTTATGTGAGGTTGTGAGTTTAAATTTTATGTCAATTTTGTCTTTTTTTCCTTTTTTCTCTAAAGTATATGCCTACGGGAGATGGGCGTGTCTGGTGTTAATTTTTGCGTATAAATTATACTTTTTTTTTAATTTTTTTTTCTTTCAAAATTTTCACACATTGAATGTGTAAAATATGATTAAGCAAAATGTGTATATTAAAACTAGTAGCAGTGTATGATATAGCATATAGTCAATGGGTTCAACTAATCTCAATATTTTCAACATAAAAAATAGATATAGATGTAAGAAAATTACTATTTTTTAAAAATAATAATTATAAACTTATAATTCGAAAAGTGCAATGGGTACATAATCGTAAGAATTAAAGGTTGAACCCATAAAATTTACGGAAAAAGTCCAAATACCCCTCTGGACTTTACGATAAGGTCTATATATAACCCTTGTTAAAAGTTTGGCCCATATCCAACATTGCCGTTATACTATTGGCCCGTATACCCACTTTGTTTTAAACGGAGCCAAACTTTTAACGAAGGTTATATATATAGACCTTATCGTAAAGTCTAGGGGTATTTGGCTCCGATTAAAACAACTAGGGTATCCGAGCCAATAGTGTATCGGTAAGGTTCGATATGGGCCAAACTTTTAACGAGGGTTATATAAAGATCTTATCGTAAAGTCCACGAGGGTATTTGGACCTTCTCCGTAAAATTTATATTCTAAATCCACCTCTTCTTAATAGTGCACCTATCCTGCCAAAATCCTGATTCCGAGAACCTACATATTAACCTTAGTACTGGTACTCTTTCCAAGATATTCCCTTCTATTAAGTACAGAAACAAAACTGAAGAAACTAACTTATCTATCTGCTGATCATTACTTATTGAGCATGTCTGAATCTCAGACTTCTGTAAAACTTCCCATTTTCGACATCTCGAGGCCTTTTAGTTCATCTTCCCTTAAGTCCCTTTCTTTAGCTTGTAAAGAATGGGGTTTCTTTCACATCAGCAACCATGGAATTCCTAAAGATTTATGTAGACAACTTCATTTCCTTTCTAACCAGATATTCAGTCTTCCTTCTGATGTAAAGCTGAAAGCTGGACCATTATCAAATATAAGAACCTACACTCCTCACTTCATTGCTTCTCCTTTCTTTGAGAGCCTGAGGGTGTCTGGACCTGACTTCTTTACCTCTGCACAAAGCACTTGTCATGCCCTCATCAACCAGCCAATTCCAGAGTTCAGGTAAAATCAAATCAAAAACCTTAAAACTACTTTCTTTGTGTTTTATAGCAATGGTTCCCGGGTTTACTCGTATTCACCTGAATTGTTCATCTGGCTACCCATGGGCGAAGCTACATGTTACAAAGGGTGGTCAACTAACTACCATTCGTCAGAAAATTACACTGCATATATAGAGAAAATATTAGATTTTAGAGGTATATAACATATATTGAACACTCTTCTCGGAGAATTTTTTCACTTCTTTCAAGTTTGAACACCCTTGAGTAAAACTCCTGGCTTCACCACTATGACTACCTGCTTCCTCCTACTAGCACATGTACCGAGTAATTCTGTCCATCAATGATACTGCAGATGGGAAGAAATTCCCATGCATTCTTTTGTCTCTGCTGGTATTTGAACCTTGATTTTTCATGGTTTTCGGCCACTTCATTGATCGTTACGTCATATCTTTAAGTGCATTTAATACTACATTTTTGGTTTTAGTTTTTTCTATTGTGCTTTTCTTTCTTGCATACAGATGATTTGTTTCTCTGGCAAAAATTTAGCTTACATTGTTTTCTTATGTCCCCTAGTCATGCAATGGAGGTGTATGGGAGCAAAATGGAAGAACTGTCCAAAAGCATTGTTGAGGTCATACTGATGAGCTTAGGCTCTGAATTTGAGCAGAAATTTGCATCTGAATTCAAGAACTGTCATGGCTATCTAAGAGTAAACAACTACACTCCACCCGAATTCACGACAAATGTACAAGAGGAAGAAGAAGTTGAAGGTCTAGGCATGCACACTGATATGAGCTGCATAACAATAGTGTATCAAGATGAAGTTGGTGGTCTTCAAGTTAGATCCAAAGAAGGCAAGTGGATGGACATTGATCCTTGTCAAGACACTCTTGTTGTGAATGTTGGTGATCTTTTGCAAGCTTGGAGTAATGGGAAATTAAGGTCATCTGAGCACAGAGTTGTCCTGAAAGAGCCTATAAGTCGATTTTCGATTGCTTTCTTTTGGTGTTTTGAAGATGAGAAACTGATTGTTGCCCCGAAAGAGATTGTTCGTAGTGAAAATTTGAGGGTCTATAAGCCTTTTGTTTGTGCTGATTATTTGAAGTTTAGAGAAAGCAATGAGAAAGGTAAGTTTGAGAAAGTTGGTTTCACAGTAAAACATTTCGCAGGTAAATAATTACTATCTGTATTATAGCATTCTCTTCTTCCCATTGATGTGTCTCCAGGCCATAACAATATTTTATTTTGATAAGTGACATTTTTACTATATTGGCAGCTGACTTTGTCCTTCTTCTCCATCAAAAACCTCGAGTTATTATTTACTCTTTTTTTTCAAGTATTGTTCGGTGTAACTTGCGTGTATTTTTTTTTTTCCTGCATGCTTACTATTTTCGGTCTATTGGAAACAGTCTCTATAGTCATTAGTTAAGGTCCGCGTACACACTATTATCCTCAAACTCCACTTGTGAGAATATACTGAATGTTGTTTTTTTTGTTGTTGTATGCTGACTACTTCCTAGCATAGGTACAAAAATTTTTTACTACATCCTTGCTACATCCTGGCATAGGTTAGGTACAGATAACTCTCACAAAAATCTAAACTTTTGAATTCTATCTAATGTATGGTATTTTTCTTTCCCCAATTTTGCGGCATATGAGTTTACTTCCACTCTGCCTGGTGACAACTCGTTTAAAGCTTGACCTTTTGCACCATCTAGAGGTCACCAAAGACATCCTGAATTCATATTCTAATGGAGGTTATTTATAAAGGAAAAAAGGCCTTATCAACTAGCTGGAAATGAAACATCTAAACCTGGAAGAAGGAAAAAAAAGCCTTCCAGACCAACAAATGATTGGGAATATAATTAGTCAACCAAGGGATCTAGGCAAAATTGTCTCCATATTGACAGATAAGAGACTTTTTATTTTATTTAATAAGTTCATTGGCAGCAAGGGACTTCTTTTATTAGTTCGCTGGCAGCTAAGGCACTTTTTTTATAAGTTCATGGGCAGTTAAGGGACTTGTTATTAGAGAAGAGAGAATGTAACTGATCATTGTAGGGGAAAGGAGCAAGATTTATGGCCGACAACTTTTCTGTAATTGACGGTTTAAAGTAGCAGGAGAGCCTTGGCGTGACTGGTAGAGTTACTGTGGAGGTCACAGGTTCAAGTCGTAGAAACAGACGGTTTAAAGTAGCAGGAGAGCCTTGGCGTGACTGGTAGAGTTACTGTGGAGGTCACAGGTTCAAGTCGTAGAAACAGACGGTTTAAAGTAGCAGGAGAGCCTTGGCGTGACTGGTAGAGTTACTGTGGAGGTCACAGGTTCAAGTCGTAGAAACAGTCTCAGAATAGGTACAATAGACCCTTATAGTCCGGCTGTCCGGTCCTTACCGCAAACCCCGCTCACATAGCGAGAGCTTAGTGCACTAAACTGCGTTTTTTTTTTTTTTTTTACGGATGAAAGCCAGCAGCTAAGCGCCAATAGTCTATTTGTATACCGTGCTTACACAATAGTTGGCAAAAGAAAAGAAAAGAAAGTCGTGACTATATAATCAGAAGTCTTTGTCAAAATTTAAAAAAAAACAGTAAAAGGTACATATAACATTACATGAAGAATTAGCATGCATTACAACTTTTCCTACATGTACCATAATAATCAGGTGAACCAACCATAAAAACAGCATTTCTTTCACACTCTCCAGTAGCAGCCCATTGAGCACAGTTATCATCTTCATCTGTACAATTGGTGTCATCATCTGATTGTAGTGGATCCTTCTGCACAGTAATACTTCTGAGATAAAAGAATTTGACTGCATACCACATTTCACCCTCAATAACAGGGCATCTTGCATGGGAACTACTCCTGTCAGGAGATGCATCAAGGTGCGCATTGAAGAACAGGATTGCATTTCCTTTTGTTGGTTTCAAGGTGTCACTACTCTTGATACAGTCGGACAAGATCTTATTCTGCACCAATGAGTTTTAATAAATCAGATTAAAAGCACAAACAACAAAGATGACATTATGAAAATAAGAACAAGAAAGCACTCTCTTTTACCTCCGACTCAGGGAAGAGGATCTGACCACCCTGTGTCACATTTGATAGGTACAAAATGACAGTTGCCATTAATGCTTCTTTGGATTTACGTGCAGAGTCCCCGTAAAAATAAGCATAATTCCCCTTTAAATTCTCGCGCCCAGAACGCTGAACATGCAACGGCCTGCTGTTTTCTAAAGGCAAGGATGATTGCGGTCAGTCACAGAACACAGAAAAGGTAGACTCCAAACCTTCAGTTGGGAGGGGTACCTTGAAAGAAAAAAAAGTGGAACTTAATATGTTTGGCAATAGAAAGTACCTTTAGGCAGAAAGGTCCAAGCCGAGATCCTTTCTTCGATCCTTGAGGAAGTAGGATCCTACAGAATGGTGTCAAGAAACATGTTATAAGTACTAAGTTCAAGGGCAGCCTGGTGCATTAAGCTCCCTCTATGCGCAGGCTCCGGGGAAGGGACAGACTACATAGCATTTTATGTAGACAGCCTTACCTTGCATTTTTACAAGTTAGGAGTATTGAGTAAGGAGTTTAAATCAACACGAGTTGCTAGCTCTGCCAGAAAAACTGGTGAGCATGCCATGCCGTACACTATCATGGTAAGCATAATTTATGGAACACTAATGCTCTGAAGAAACATTTGTTCATATAAAGCACCGTGTAGATAACAAAGAACTTACCTCCGCATCTAAAGGAATACCCATGGTTGGGAACTTCTCTGCATCCAATGAAGCATTATCACTTGCGGAGCTATTTCTCTTGCCATGCACCTACACAAATGCAGCAGTATTAACATACATTTTAGAAAAAAAACTTTCTAAGCCAAAAAAGAATTGCACTACAAGTTGCGAGGCACTGATTTACCGAGGAGATTAAGCGATCACTCTCTTCTGCTGAGAGAAAGTTTCTATACAAGAAGACCCTATTTCAAGAAAAAATGTTCATTATTCCTCCATACAGAGAATTATTCAAGTAATCTCATCAAGAAAACCAGGACGCAAAACAAACACACCTTCTATACACCAGCATAACTATGAAAAAAATGGATCTTGGGCCTAACTCAACCCCAATAGCTAGCTCAAGAGGTGAGGATTGCCCAAGCCATGTAAAGAGACCACCCATCCCATATAGAGCCAATGTGGGACTCTTCAACATAACAAAGATAACTCTTTTTATTTTTGGGGGTGTAATCACTTATACCCCAGAATTTTCGCTTGTGAAATTTGATACGTGCCACAACATATTGAAGAAGAAACAAGGTTAATGATTGAATTGGACTACCTGACCTTGGTCGCCATGAGAGCTGAATGACTTGCGAGGGATCAAATCTATTAGAATGGCCCAACTTTACACTGTTATCCCCATTCACCTCCTTGCCCCGCAATTCTTTTCGGCTTCTGAAACAAATTGTTGTAATCGTGTAAAGAACCATTTACTAAAATCACTTCAAAACTTGCACTTATTATAGTTCTTCTTCAATTTAAGCTTTTGCAGCTTACAACTAATTGAGCAATACGCCTTCTACAGTACAGTCAAAAATCGTTTCCTCTCGCAAAACCACAAGTACAAGGATAATATGATAAATCAGGTTCTTTTCCAAACACCCAATAATAAAAAGCAGTATTTTTGACTGATTCATAGAAGCTGCCAAACTTTTAGCTCAAAAGCCGGAAACGGGGGGGGGGGGGGGGGCAGGGGGAATTGTACATATATCAGAACCCGATATGAATCTGGGCTTGGATTCAAGTGTCACCACGTTATACTTATTAAATGTACAACATGCTAAGCTTGCTTAAATTCTAAAACCAACTACATGAAAAACTATGAATACAAGGAAGAAAAAAAAGATAATGTAATACCATGAATTCAGATCGGGAGATTTGTGTTCAAAATAATGAAAGTAGCAATTATTAATGAGTATATCAGGGAAGCAATTATTGAAGAAGAAGAAGAAGAGAAATCAAATATAATGAGCTAAAAATGCAGGAAAAGTAGGATAATTTAATACTGACTTTTGGGCGAAAAGAACCTGGGAACTGATACCCAAAGCCAAGAAGATAAAAATCCAAAAAAAGCTCGCCATTGTTGAACCTCAGAAAATGGGAAAGTGAGGGCTTTCTATTTTGGGGAAACGCAGAGTTCGCTAACAGCGTTATTCGAGAGAAGTTTCAACTCACTCTTTCTTGAGTGCCATGAAACTCCGTGCTGCTTCCATACGTGGCAAAATGGTATGCAATTAACAGCGTAAACTTTTAAAAAATAATTATAAGCATATGTACCTAAATAACTGATTAATAACCTATTAAAATTACAGATCAAATTAAATTATCAGGGTATAGGATTTAAATTCTTTTCGCTTATTTCTTGGGAGAAACTATAATGTCTCCTCTGTTTTGTTTTGGTTTTTGTAATTTTCTCAAATAATTTAAAACAAATTGCAATTTCATAAAAATAACGCGTGTCATAATGTTATGTTTAAGGAATGTAAATAATATACTTGAGAATGTATATTTTTAACAGCTCCTAAATATAATAACCGATATTTACTATAATACACATATACAAAGAAATATTCATATTTTATATAAATTACTTAAGATACACACTAATTCACAAATATGCTTCGATATGAATTTATCGTAGCCGGTAGAGTGTTGCTAGCCTCTCTACATTTATTATAGGGGTAAAGTTTGTATAATTATCACTCTCTCCGAATTCCATTTGTCGAATTCCATTTGTTATTGTTGTTGTTATTGATAGAGTGTTGCGTCTTTGTTGCCAGCGTATAATCTCAGCTAATTTCATTGTGTATTTGTTACCTTTCAGTGTTTTCACTAGAACCAATACCAAACTCAACTCCGTAACTCTCAATCCACTTCATAAAAACTTCACGTGGGGTCATTGCATAATATCATCACCTTTTCAAACGGCTTTTTTTCTTCTTCTAAGCTACATATTTTCATTTAGCTTCTTTATAACTTACTTTACGAGAAAATTTCAGTAACATTACGAAATACTTTTCTTAATATTATTTTTTATAATATCATAAATGGCCAATATAGTCTGGAGAATATATCCTCTCTTAAAGAAAAAAGATGCATCTCAAAAAGCCTGAAATGATGTATCTTTTGTTTGAAGCTGGTGTAACACTGGATGACAAACAATCTAACACCTTATGCTCTCTATTACTCCTAGTTAGCAGACCCCAGGAAAAGAATCTTAACACTTTAATCTTGCATAAAAAAGGACCAATAAATACATCCATTTTAGCATAAATTCTGAAAGTTTCTCTAAATACATTGATACAAGCCACTGGCTGGCGCGCACACAAAAAAAAAAAGTGTAAGTTGAGGGAAAAAAAATTCGTAGGTTTAATTAAAGAATGATGACCCAAGTATCACTACTCATATAGGATGCTTAAGTTACAACATTGCTTGCTTATTACTGTGGTTTCTTCGGAATCATATGACCTGACTCATCCTTCTCAAATAGACGCTCAATAAGTTCTTCCCAGTTATCTTTGTTCTTGCTTTTAGTCGACGACCCTGCGGATGACTCACCAACTGATTTATCAGACTGTTCATACTCTTTTCCATCAAAAGTTCCATAATGAGAAGGTAAAAATGCATGTGGAACAGCCAAGGTGACAGCTCTCTGTAGAGCAGCTTTATGCTCCTCGCCGTGCTCTCTAGTTAACGTCTGTTGACGCTCCATCTTTTGCTTAGCTGGAATTTCCATCACATGATCTCTCTCTTCCAACTGGATGCATAAAATAAATATGAATGTTGTCAGAACCAATTTAAGCTTAACTTACAATGTAAGTATGTAACGAGGATACATAGAAGAACTCTTGTGGACCACATCAATAGAATAGAGTTGCAGATCCGTTTAACAATTAAATTGAATCCCAATTCCCAACTGACAAATAGGGGCATCAAACGATACAGGTGTTTCATTTAAAGTGTGTTCAAGCCAAATTACCCTCATATTTCAAGCCCGAACAACTAGCCATAAGTGAATTCAACAATACCCCATAAATATTTAAATATGTTATAAATCAATCAATAAGCTATGCATCACTGCCAAGCTACTCGGTTTGACAATATGAATCCTCTATATATTTCCAAAGGGCATATAACTTGCAAAAGTTCTTCAATGCACCTACACTAACAATACATATTATAGAAGAGATAAGGGTCAAATTTTCCCCTATATTGTCCGAAATTGAGCAACTTTGCCCTCCATTAGACTTTTGGTCTGATTTTTTCCCGTTGTTAAGTTAAAGTCTCGTTTTTGCCTTAACCCCCTAAAAAAGCTCCAACCTGAGGGCACTAAACCATAATCAAAAGTTGAGGGGTAAATTTGGACATTTTTGCTCGGAGAATTTGTACACGCCCATTTCACGTTGGAGCTCTACTAATGGCAAGGGCAAATAATTGCTAACACCAAAGCAAGGGTATGTATGCACCAAAAGTTTAGCCGCGGAGAAAGTTGAGCAATTACGGATAATACAGGGACACATTTGAACCTTTTCCCTTGTAAGAATGCATCAATCTGCAGACTACAGAAACCAATGGACACAACCACGCTTTTCTGCTTTAAGTTTCTCTATTTGATGCTGAAACAACTAATAAAGTGAAAGGCATGGCCGACTTCTTGTGCAATAAAAAAGTTTACCCAATCTTTATCAAGCTGCAATTCGTATTCAACCACCCTTAAGAGTGATGAACTTGTGACAAGGAGGATTACCACTGAAACTATCTTAACTGACAATGAAAGTAGATCATAAGTGCCTCACAAGGGTGGACTGGGTACAGACAACGCTATCAATAAAATAAGGTGGAAGCCCATGAGCATGAGTGAAAACATGTTCGTGCTAGTTTTAACTTTGAACCATCACCATTCAAAGTAAGTGCAGCAGTAAAATTTCTATTTCTGTGATTGAAGTGCTATGGAGGTGCCTGGAGGCGAAGAGCGTGCCGGAAGCCTACATCACAGTAATCAAGGACATGTACGATGGAGCTAAGACTAGGGTTAGGACGGTGGGCGGTGACTCAGACCATTTCCCGGTGGTTATGGGGCTCCATCAAGGATCGGCGCTTAGCCCTCTCTTGTTTGCGTTGGTGATGGATGCTATAACCCGACATATTCAAGGGGATGTGCCTTGGTGTATGCTATTTGCTGATGACATAGTATTGATAGACGAGACGAGGGTCGGTGTGAATGAGAGGCTAGAAGTATGGAGATAGACTCTCGAGTCTAAGGGTTTCAAAATAAGCAGATCTAAGACCGAATACTTGGAATGCAAGTTTAGCGCCGAGCCGAGCGAAGTAGGCAGGGACGTAATGATTGGAGCTCAGGTCATCGCTAAGAGGGACAGTTTCAGATATCTTGGGTCGGTGATTCAGGGGGACGGAGAGATTGACGGGGATGTCACTCATCGTATAGGAGCGGGATGGTCGAAGTGGAGGCTTGCATCGGGAGTCCTGTGTGACAAGAAAGTGCCACTGAAACTCAAGGGAAAATTTTATAGAGCTGTGGTTAGACCTGCCATGTTGTATGAGGCGGAGTGCTGGCCGGTGAAGAACTCTCATGTTCAGAGAATGAAGGTTACGGAGATGAGGATGCTCAAGTGGATGTGTGGACTCACCGGGTTAGATAAGATTAAGAATGAAGTTATTCGGGAGAAGGTGGGGGCAGCCCCTGTGGATGAGAAGCTACAGGAGGCGAGGCTAAAGTGGTTCGGGCATGTGCGGAGGAGAAGCCCAGATGCCCCGGTGAGGAGTTGTGAGCGGTTGGCAGTGGTTGGCGTGAGTCGAGGCAGAGGGAGGCCAAAGAAGTATTGGGGAATAGGCACGACATGGTTAGGCTAGGATGCGGATTTCCGAGGACATGACCCTTGATAGGAAAGTCTGGAGGTCTAGTATCAGGGTTGTAGGATAGGGGCTTCTAGATTTTTCGTACTCCTTTCCCGGGGTTGGGTGAGGCGTGGTAGGGCTACCCATAGATGATTCGTGTATTGGTTTGTGTCCCCTTATGGTAGTTATTTATGGTAGTTACTGTTTGATATTACTGCATGTCATTTTATGTATAATTCTTATGTTTAGATAACTATCTATGCGATTTCTGCCGGAATTACTAATGCTCTTTTGTTTTTGTTTTTGTTGTTGCTTTCCCTTTCCTTTTCTAAGCCGAGGGTCGATTGGAAACAGCCTCTCTACCCTTTGGGTAGGGGTAAGGCTTGTCTACATATTACCCTCCCCAGACCCCACCTTGTGGGACTATACTGGGTAGTTGTTGTTGTTGTTGTTGTTGTTTGATTGTGTCTACTGCATAGAGCAGCCGGCATATGCAAAAAACCATGAATTTATTGAAAATTCATTCCAGATAGGCTACAGTTGAGCAGGCACATTAGAAGTAAAGCTACAGCTACAACGATCTAAAGTGCAAAGACAATTTCTCTTTCGTCAAATAAAGTGCAAAGACAATTTGTTTGGTATTATATCAGAATCCATCAATCGCCATAGACAAAAGTGCACACAACTTACTTCGAGGGCCCTCCGTGCTTCTCTCTCTATCCAGATAATTGCATGATCAGAAGTAGCATTACAAGAGAGAACAATGTGCTCAAATCTCCCATCCACTGGAACTGCAGTCCTCACAACAGGGGGAAATCGTCCACATCTGTTTTAACACAGAATCATGGTAGTATAGGAATCAGAGTTCAAATTATGTGCCTAATAGTAGACTAGAAAAATACTGCAGACTAAATGGTAACCTTATAGATTGCATGTACTATGCAATGTAAACCGCTATTGTGGTTTTTATGGCAAACCTGCCGCACTAGATAACATAACAATACTGGCTTATTATACAGAACCACCATCATAGAACTTGTTTAATTGATGGAGTTGTGTTTAAACGACTTAAGACAATTTCATTGTAACACACCCTTAAGTATAAAAATACCTAAAAGGTTTCCTCTCAACAATGTGGTAAAGGCGACCTGGGGCATAAAGTCTGCGTGGATCTTTGAGCATCTTCTCTTCTGAGATGCACGTATCTCTCATGCACCTCAGACATAATAGGCATGGCAAACTGCAAAAAATAAATAAGCAAAAGAAAATAAATGCGGTTACTCATGAATAGTAAACATCACCATCTAAAAGAGGATTTATATTATTGGACCCTCCACATAATGACTCCCGTACGAAATTTCATCTTAATGTAGGAACAATCACATCCTACTATGCAGTGCCTTCCTATCTTTTACAAAAACATGATTCTGTCTCTTTTTAATATTAAATTGGATTTTCACACAAAAGTTTTACTAATATCATTGGAGTTAAACACAATGAAGAGGAGATAGACCTGAAAGCAGAAATAAAAAGAGAAGAACTCAAGCTTCCTCTTTTGTTGAGAACTATATTTTGGTGTAGGTTCTCTTTTTTTGGTATACGGGGTTAGTCCCCAATTGTTAATAAAATTATTTACCTTATCCAAAAAAGAACTCAAGCTTCCTAGTTGATGGGACACCACCCATCCAATGCCTCTTACAGGAGTTGCTAAATGAGGAACCAGACGTTCTTTTTCTAAATGAGGGAATGGACTCTTGAAAGCAAGTACAAGATCAAACTCAACTATCTTTTACCAGAACAGTGACTTGAATATGTCTTCCAAGGGGGTTGCTGTCCGTGGCAAGAAATCATCCTATTTAAGAAAAAGAAGATGGAGTTAGATTGAGAGAATTTGCAACCAGCACGATTGGAGAAAAACATCAAAGGAAGTCCAAAAGGCCAGGCGACATATCGATGATTTACATCAAAATAGAGAAAGGGAAATTAATTCAAACATCTGCAACAATTATCTATAATAAATCAAGCTCCTACATTCCAAAGCCAATAAATCAACTTCCCCTTCTAAGAAGGATGGAGAGTACACAGGCAGAAGAAAGGACATGATCTGCTTATTTATGCAGAGAGGATGAAATTAACAATGCCTTGAGTACATATTAAGAATGTTCAAAGTGATGATTAAGAGAACAATATCCAGGAACTTGCCTGAAGCACAATGGAGTTGATGACATCTGCATATCTCACTGCCAGATTCAGTGACATACATCTAGCTGGTGCAATAGCAAAGCATCTGATTCTTTTCCTGTCAATATTGCCCAGCCTGTCACGATTTTGTGCTACTACCAATGTCAATAATGCTGCTACACCTGACCCTAGTGAATGTCCAGCAAAGGTCAAGGTATAGTTTGGATGTTTCTCCAGCAATTGCCTCAAGATCTCACATTCTGTATTTAACACCAATCCAGCCGCTTTTAATAGCCCATTGTGAACATACCCACCATCAAATTTCCTTTTACCCAGCTTATTGTCCAACAAGACTGCATAATCACTGTGCTTTGCCAAATCAAGACCTCTAATAGCGAGAACTATGTCAGCATGTTCATGATCCAGATATAAGAGATATGGTGGTACTCGGCCACCGGTATCTGAATAGTTTTTCTTCACAATTAAACAATCTGGATTAATACCATATCCTTCAGGTGGTTCCCACTGAGGTTGTCTAAGATCATCTTCGTATACAGCCAATATGTATCGGCAGAGCCTAGGGACAGGTTCAAATTCTTCAGCTGTGGCAAGGCCCCAAGTTTCGCTGTCATGTCCTGCACTGTGGAGGCATCGCTTCCATGCCCAGCGGGCACATCCTACACAGTATACACATTCAAGGAGAGGGGGTAAACCACAGAGAACCGACATTATTGCTTAGAGTCTATGCATCAGATCATTGAGAAAGAATGTCCTTGAGTATATAACCAGCATAGGCAAGGAAAAATCTGCAATGTCAAGATAGCAGATTATAAGTTCAAAGATGTCTTGGCATAAATGGCACAAGGCCCACAACTTAGATGGGTAGTTCACAATCATATAAACAAATATCAATCAATCAACTTGGTTAAAAGTTGGGTCCTTTTTTCCTTTTAAAAAGAAGTACTGAGAAAGCTAGTTAGGGTTGGCTATATGAAGTTTTTATATCCACTCCAATTACAATTGAGCTCAGCATTACCAAATTGTCTTTAGAGTTAAATTGGGAGTTTGCTAAAACTAGAGATGTTTTGTATCTTATTTAGAGGTAAATTGGTGCTAAAACTAGAGAATCTTACAATTATCTCTAACTAAACAAAGTTAAAACTATGCAAGTCCTACATGCATCAAGAATAAACCAGGGAAGGCCGGACCACAAAGCTATATTGTATGCCGTTCTCCCAGGCTGCACCAACTTTACTAGTTACGCCAAGGCCAAAAATGTTGAAAATAAAAGAATTTGATTCTATATAGAGCCGTTTTCACATTTCATTGGTACCCAGTAACATGAACTATGATTAGGGGGGAAAGGAGACGAGAAAACGGAACGAGCAGTAAAAAGATCAACTGATTTAGCTCTGCAACATTAAACATAGCTCTGCAACATCAAACATTAGCTGAATTAGTCCATCTACCAACCTTGGGGCTAGTGGGCAATTGAACAAGTTGCAATACCTAAAGAAAGCAGAATTGGCATAGAATTGACACGCCCAAGTAGTAGATTCAGGTAATGATCAAGAAAACGAACAAACTGAGAATCAAAGGAGGGAGAATTCTGAAGTCAACGCCGTGAATTCTCAGTTCTCAGTTCTCAGAATTCAGCACCCTCCCCCTGCTTCTTTTTTTTTTTTTTTTGCTAGAATAATAATCAATGAAATTGCACAAACGTAGCCTTGTTATCAGGACATACGTGTACCAATCATTGCTTGAGTTTTAGTAGTATTTACTGGCCGTTGAGCTAGCTGAAAGTCAAAATTTGGACTCGGCCAATAAAGTAGAGAGTATTTTTAAGGCCGAGATGTTGTCTTCTTAAATTAATCTGTACTTTTGCTCCTTCACCAACCCGAGTTATAATCGTTTATCACGTGTTTGGTGTTTTCATTGTCTTTTTTCACTCCTGTGTTTTTACCCTTTTCTCCGGAAGGGGGAAAAAGGGAAACTGGAAAAAAGATTGATAAAGGAAAAGGAGAAAAAGAGAAAACTGTAAGGGTGTGTTTGGCAGGAAGGAACATATTTTTTATATAGTGAGTGTTTGAATCGACTTATTTTAAATAGTTTTTAGTTTGTGTGGTGTTTAACAATGATAAATAGTATTTAAAACACTTAATTTTAGACACTAAAAGTACAAAAATAAGTTATAAGCCAAAAGTTTGGTATTACAAACTTATGACTTTTGGCTTTTAGCCTAAAAGTTACTCTCTTTTTATAAGCCAATCTAAAATACCCTCATATTTTCCTAAAAAAAAATTTCATGGAAGATGATGATTTTATGACTTTTTTTTTTTGTTTGGTTGGTGATTGAAAAAAAATCCGAAAAATACTTTCTAGTGTTTGGTTAGAGAGTAGAAAAAATATTTTTAGAAAAATATTTATATATGCTACTCTCCTTACTCATCCCCTTTCCCTAAGTTCCCAAGTTTCTTGTCCACCCCCACCCCACCCCCACCCCACCCCCCACTCCCTCTCCAAATAACCAACATTTTCAAAACTCCATGATTCTCCAAAATTCACACAAACTCAAAGGCACTAATATGTTGCATTACTTTTTTTTACGCAAAGACAATATTTAAATTTATGCTCCATAACTAAAAAAAAAAGATAAAGATAAAAAAATAAAAAAAAAAAAAAAAAAAAAAAGATAAAGTACTATTTCTTCAACATGAAAATAAAGTAATTATTTTGTTAGAATAAAAGAAAATATTTTTTCTAAATCATGAAAAGAAAATACTCATTTTGTTGATGAAAATAAATATTTTTTCTACATCATGAAAATAAATATTTTTTTATTAAAATGGAAAAGAAACTTATTTTATATTGTGAAAAGAAAAATGCTCATTTATTGAAAAGTACCATTATTACTATTTATATTTAGGATGGGGTTGGGAGCGGGAGTGAGGTTGGGGTAAGAGTGGGGTAGTGGTTGGGGTGGGTTGGTGGGGGTGAAAAATAGGACTGGGAAGATATAAAAGAGTTTTGTAAGATGTTTTCTCTTCTCTTGATATGGAAATTATTTTCCTCCAATTTGAGAAAAAAGAGTTCATGAGAAAAATATTTTCCAAAATATTTAAGCCAATAAAACACGAGAAAATTAATAAATATTATCCAGAAAATATTTTCCACCGTACCAAACACACCCCAATAATGTAGAATTTTTGTATAGTATCTCCTTCCGCTTGCCAAATTATTTCCAATTTACAAGGAGATGAAAAACGACAGGGAAATAAAAATTATATAAATGTTTCCAGTTAATTTAGCATATGATTTATAGTGTCTACTACTCCTTTTCGATTTAATTCCAATTTATAAAGGAGATTGAAAACAAATAGGAAAAGAAAAATTATATAAAATGTTTTTAGTTAAACGAGCATATTTTTGTTAGAACTTGAACCCTATTTTTCAACAACTATCACCTACTTTATTGATTATAAGACCACTCCGCAGACAAAAAATTTAGAGAAATTTTCATAAACCATTATATTTTTAGTGGTTATTAGCTAGTTGTAGCTACTATTTACTATATTACTTCCTATAATTATGTTTTCAGATTTTGTAGAGTGTATTTAATGTATTTAAGCTATTATATTCATGATACAATAGCATTTATAGGCATGAAACAGGGGATTACAGCTAAACAGATTGTTGTATTCGAGTATATTTGACTGTATTCATGACGTGAAACACGGGATTACAGCTTAATAGATTATTGTATTTGACTGTATTCACGGCGTGAAAAAGGGGATTACACTATTTTTAAACGGAAAGTAAATCAATTAACATAATAGACTCCTAATATAACTCAACAAACTCAATTATAACACACAAATGTTGTATTTCCGATTAAAAAGAATTCTCAACCAAAAAATACCCCAAAAACATAGCAATCTTTAGAGAAATTATATAATACATCTAAATACATAAATTATATTAATTAAAAAAATATGAATACATTTATGGAATATAGAGAGATAGTGAATATAATGAAATACATAGAATACAATGGGATACATTGAAATAAAATTAAAAAAATACAATGAATACAATAAAATACATAAAATATAACGAGATACATTGAAATACAATGAGAAAAAAGACAATGATTACAACGAGATACATTAAAATACCTTGAAATATATTAACAGAAAATTCAAGTTGCTCAGCCCCCAACTTCGTTGTCTTTGTTCAAGAACAACCCTAATGTCATCTCTTTGAAGAAGCATCAATATCCAGTCCTCGCTCGCCATCACCGTTGCTTCTGGTTGCCGACAATCCAGCGTCGCCTTAAATTCCAACTGTTGTTGCATCGGAAATCGTACGTGATCAAAGTTTCCATGGATTTTAGAAGTAGTAGGGAATCAATCACGAGTAGTATTGTTCAGAATCGATGTATTTCCAAACCGGAAAAAAATTCTAAAGATTTGGCCACTTGCCACCTGAAAGATTTGGGAAGCAAGACGTCGCTGGATTTGTTCCTCCTTTTGATAATAAATCTTTGGAAAGGCTTCGATAGAGGCACTGCCAAATATTGAAATTTTACAAGAAGAAGAAAATAGGATATGAGATCGGGAAGTCGAGAGAGAGAGAGAGAGAAAGAGAGGGGGGGGGAATAGATATGGGATAGGGGATGTCACACCTCTTTTTTACGCACCCGCAAGGATGCAAAGAGTTTTTCCAATTAAAGGACAATCGAGATGGGATTTATTTTAATTACTTCAGAGTCGCCACTTGGGAGATTTTATGGTGTCCCAAGTCACCGGTTAAATCCCGAATCGAGGAAAAGAATGACTCTATTTAACAGTCCGCGAACCGGAAATCCGGATAAGGAATTCTATTAACCCGGGAGAAGGTATTAGGCATTCCCGAATTCCGTGGTTCTAGCACGGTCGCTCAACTGTCGTGTTTGGCTTATCTATCTGCTTTTACCATTTATGTACTTAGTGCAAGTTGATACCCCTTTTACCACTTTTATTATTGGTTGTGATTTACGAAAGAGAGAGTTGCTCAAAAATATGCTTTCGAATCACGTCACATGAAATGCACCCGGATCCTCAACATATTTTCATTCAACATTTCGGGGTTTGGATTTGGGTCACATGAAATGCACACCCGTATTTAAAAAGGGCAAAACTAAAATATGTGCCCGGATCGACTACTTATTTACACTGTTGAGAAAGGCGTGATATTCGTTAAGAAACGACGCATCTCGAAACCTAAGTATTTATATGTACATTTATGACGGCTATGTGATTAGTGTAACTATTGGGCGAGGCGTACCTTTGATTCAAATCTAAAGCGAATTACATCTCACTGTATCTTACTTAAGAGTTGATTCCAAATTACTTAAAACTTGCTACGAACCACATCGCATGAAATGCGCCTGTGGTTCATGACATGCTTTATTTACTTTTGCCCGAAATTGGGGTCGGGTCACATGAAATGCACCCCCGACTCTTTTAATCTAATCACGTCATTCCGTTGAGTAACAACTCCCTAGCTAATCTTGCTTTTAACATGAGGTCTATCATTTAACAGGTTTGGAGATTACACATGAATAGAGAAGATTGAACAAAGGTACAACAGACTAATTCGGGTTACGTGCATATCTAATGATAGTGTATCTTTGGTCTAGCTACATTTCCGTAACAAAACTAGCAATACAAATTTAATTGAAGAATAACAGAATGTAATTAAACATAAGAAACTATAAACGACTACATGTTTCAAATAGACTTTATGCACAAGCTTCAAACTTCATTCTTTTCGTACCAAGGAATTACAATAACAGAGGTGTGTACCTGGAATGCGGAAGAACAAGGAAGAGTGAGCGACGGCAAAGCAGCAACAGCAACAAGAAACAGTAACAGGAGCAGCAATAATCAAAGACCAACGACCACCAACAGTAAACCAATAACAACAAACCAGTGAACCAGCTATAACCCAACAACCAACAGTAATCGAATTTTATCAACCACTGAATCAATGACTAAGACTTGAACCAAACAGCAATGAACAACCAGACAACAACAATAACCAGTGGCCACAAACTGGACCAGCAACACCACAGCACCACAAACAGCAACAAAATCCCAGGCAACAACACCACAGCACCAACCAGCAACACAACAGTGTAACAACAACAACAACCAGACCAGGCAGCAACAAAACCAGTGTAACAACAACAACAATGTCCGCAACAACAACAAACCAAGCCAAACAGCAACCAAACGACCAAACCCCAGGCAGCAAACACTAACAGACCAGCCACCAATAGACCAAGAGCCACCCCAAACCACCAGGCAGCAATATCAGCACACACGACCACAACCAGTGGCAGTAGCCACAATAACACAGCAATAACAATTAACAGAAGAACCAGCCAGACAGTAGCCAAGAGAACTCGATGAAACAGTGACTCCAAACCAATGAAACAGTGACCTTTTGTCACTCTCAGTGTATGAATCTTTTGCTCTCTAAGTGTGCTCTCTAATATCTGTCAATGTCTATCTATCAAATGTATGAATATGCTGCTGTTTTTTGCTTCTCCAGGATGCTCTCAAGTCTGTCTCTATAATGTCTCTTCCCTTATACATGTATGAATATGCCCTATTTATAGCTAACAGCCCCTCCAGACCATCTGCCCCTAATTAACTATCACCCTGCCCATGCTCTCAACTCTGCCAGACCCACTGTCCCTGAACTTCCACTACCCCTTGTCCATGTATGGACTTTATTAATTAACTATGGTTTCTGCCCAGACAAGGCTAAGTGCCCTGCAGTGACAGCAGACTCCACTGTCCAGCTTCATGTGCAGGGCACCAGGGATATTTCAAAGATGCTAACACCTAATTTCTAGTCAGCTAATTCCCATCCTAAGTTCGGTTTCAATCAAACACTCCAATTCAATTCACAAGTGTTATTCACTGTCTGGGATATCAAACAAATCGACCTATGCAGCTAATCGATGACATTTAATCAACTACAACCTATAACAATGGTAACAAATCAATTATCCAAACAGTGATTCTGAAAGTCTCGGCAAAAAATGAAAACCAAATATTCGACGACGCCAAGCGAAACGAATAACTATCCTATGACGAACACATTCGAACAATTAACAGAATACAACTTGACCAAATAAAAGTCTTTGGGGATGAAGAACAAAAACTGAAAAACTAAAGCACGAGGACAAAATTCAATTGATTAACAAATGGAATATGAAGAAATAAAGGAAGAAATACCATAAGAGAAGACCAACTCTGCATTTGAACGGACCCGGACCTGTCTTGGGTTCAATTCGAACTTGGGATTCAACTTGGACTTGGGTTCTTCGTTTTTGAGGCCAATGGACCTTAATTGAGATGTTTTCAATAATGAAAACATCCCAATTAAGGTCTATTAGACCTCAATTAGGAAGAAATCGGCATCTAGGGTTCATGGCCGAGATTTGGGGCTTTTACAACCCTGGTAAGTTTCGAGCTAAACCAAGGCCGGTGGGGGTATGAGGGAGGCGAGGGGAGGCTATGGTGTGATTTTGGTGAGGTTTGGCATGAATGTCAAATTCCGGCGACCTTCGAACAAATATTCGAGACGCTCGAGCGATATTCGAGCCTAATGGAGGCTGGGATCGTGATGGGGGAGGTGAGGGGAAGGGTTTGGCATTGGTTTGGTGGCGATTGGCCTACCGGAACCGCCGTGAGGCGATTTCCGGCAGGCGGAGGAGGGCGGCGTTACACCGGGTGTTTGAGAGCTCTGAGGGAGATGAAGGGAGAGGGGGGGTTCTGGCTTGGGGGGGCGGGGTGTGAAATGAGGAATATATACTGGAGATGAGATTGAATCCTGATCGTTGGATCACTTACGATCAACGATCAGGATCCCCTCACTTAAACCAAACGACGTCGTTTGGTTAAAGCATAGGCTGAATGTATATTAGAATTAACGGATTAATCTGGGCCGTTGGATAATGAAATCCAACGGTCCAGATCAAGCATTACATAGGCTGGGGCTGGACGGATATGGGATTCGTTTGGGCCTGGGTTGGAAGAAATCCGATTGGGCCTGGCTTTTAGATTGAAATTGGCCCAGATCGGATATTATATGTGTATGTGTATATATATATATATATATATATGTATATATATACATATATATATATATACACACATATGCATATACTAACCTATAACACCGCTATTTTTTACTACAATTAACGCACACAATTACATATCACTCAAAAAATGTGAATCACATGACTTCGATATCAAAAACTGAAAATGCAAAGCCTAGCGTATATTTTTTGTATTTTTTAATTTAAATAAATAAACGTGCACACAAAAGATAAAAATAGCACAAAATCACACAAATCATGCCCAACACGAGACTATTTTTATTTTTGAATTTTCTGGGAGTACTTCTCGAGTAAGGCAAAAATCACGTGCTCACAGTGGTTGGTGCGCGTAAACACGCAGAGTTTTCGTGCAAAGATAAATGAGCGGATATAAGCGATTTTTGCCCATCCGAACACTCCGTATGAAGCATTTCGGAAAAGTTTTGACCGAACCTTGCTTCAAAGGTCTCCTACATATCCCTGGCTAAAAGGGAATCAGGTCAATGTAGTTCGGGAAGTTCTGGTAGCTGGGACTACCATGCCTGTTGCGATCTCGCTGTTACTGCTGTTGCCGCTGTTACTGCTGTTACCACTGCTCAGCTGACTTCCTTGTTGCACCGCACTAAGCAACAAAACAAGAAGTTAGATTAAGTTACAGTACTACAAGTTCTTATCTATCCTTTTTTAACTTGATCTTGTCGCGCTCCTTGCCATCCCGTCTGACTTGGCGTTCCTTCTGATGCTTCTTCTCTTCTTATGCACTTGGATTCATGCCGGGGATTTCTGTTACATTCTACCGCTTTCCTCTACCAAATTAAACAGATCGCCACTCCATTCTCCAGGCGGGCTCCCTGACTTCAACTATAACTTCAAAATAAATCGCCACTCCTTCTGCCAATTGTTACTTCGGCCTATCTTGATTGCCGAACTCCGACCATTGGTTCCTCCTTTATGATCCTCGAGCTATTCTCCTTTTCAATCTGAATCTATCTTTTCTGATCCTTGTTGCCTCCCTCTGCTTACGAACTTGGATTCATGCCGGAGATTTCTGTTACATTCAACCGCTTTCCTCAACCAAATTAAAATAGATCGCCACCCCATTCTCCAGGCGGGCTCCCTGACTTCAACCACTACTTCAAAAATAAAATCGCCACTCCATTCTCCGGGCGGGCTCCCTGACTTCAACTACTACTTCAAAAATAAAATCGCCACTCCATTCTCCAGGCGGGCTCCCCGACTTCAACTACTACTTCAAAATAATCGCCACTCCATTCTCCAGGCGGGCTCCCTGACTTCAACTACTACTTCAAAATTAAATCGCCACTCCATTCTCCGGGCGGGCTCCCTGACTTCAACTACTACTTCAAAAATTAAATCGCCACTCCATTCTCCAGGCGGGCTCCCCGACTTCAACTACTACTTCAAAATTAAATCGCCACTCCATTCTCCGGGCGGGCTCCCGACTTCAACTACTACTTCAAAATTAAATCGCCACTCCATTCTCCAGGCGGGCTCCCGACTTCAACTACTACTTCAAAAATTAAATCGCCACTCCATTCTCCGGGCGGGCTCCCGACTTCAACTACTACTTCAAAATTAAATCGCCACTCCATTCTCCGGCGGGCTCCCCGACTTCAACTACTACTTCAAAATTAAATCGCCACTCCATTCTCCGGGCGGGCTCCCTGACTTCAACTACTACTTCAAAAATTAAATCGCCACTCCATTCTCCAGGCGGGCTCCCCGACTTCAACTACTACTTCAAAATTAAATCGCCACTCCATTCTCCGGGCGGGCTCCCTGACTTCAACTACTACTTCAAAATTAAATCGCCACTCCATTCTCCAGGCGGGCTCCCTGACTTCAACTACAACTTCAAAATTAAATCGCCACTCCATTCTCCAGGCGGGCTCCCCGACTTCAACTACTACTTCAAAATTAAATCGCCACTCCATTCTCCAGGCGGGCTCCCTGACTTCAACTACTACTTCAAAATTAAATCGCCACTCCATTCTCCAGGTGGGCTCCCTGACTTCAACTACTACTTCAAAAATTAAATCGCCACTCCATTCTCCAGGCGGGCTCCCTGACTTCAACTACAACTTCAAAATAAATTGCCACTCCATTCTCCAGGCGGGCTCCCTGACTTCAATTACAACTTCAAACTTAAATCGCCACTCCATTCTCCAGGCGGGCTCCCTGACTTCAACTACTACTCACTGATTTCATCCTATCTTGATTACCTTCCTTCGCCTCTTGTACCCTATCCTTGTTCCTGCATTACCTCTCGGACCACCTTCTCTTCCGAATTATCCTGTCTTGGAATTGCTTTCCCTTAGGTCGTGTTACTTTTCTTCTGGCTGCTGGGGATATTTTTGGAACTGTTTACTCGCCTGCTGGTGGTGATGCTGCTGAGGAAGTATTCTTTGTTTCCTTCACCCCTCATTCTCTTCCTTCTTCCCCTACCTCTTCTGGGACTTACGCTTTTGTTTCCTTGATCAAATTATAGGATGTAATACTGCTGGGGGGAATCTTGAAGCCATTTTTCTTTTTCTAATAACTGCTGGAGATGATACCCGGCTCAAAGATCACCCCATCTTGTGTTGCTTTCTACACTTATCCTCTGAGTCTTGCTTTCCAGAAAATTTTCGCAACCGGAGAAAATTTTCTGCCCCAGTGTGATAAACTTCTGGACGGTATGCTTTTCCGCCGTCGGACCCTCTTTTCCTGCTTTAAATCAAAGAAAAATTGTTAGTTTCAAAACGCCGCGAGTGGTCGTGCCACTCTTGTTGAGGCCATTCTCTTTCAGCTGCTTGGCCTCTCTCGAACTTCGAGGACGACGTTGACGCTTGCTTGGGAAGATGCTTTTTCCACGAACGACCTCTCATCTTTCCTTTTATTCCACTCTTTGGTTTGGTCCGACTCTTTTTAGCCGGTGATCTGTTGCGTGAAATCATCTTTCGGACATGCCACATGTGTCCACCATACTCCATAATTTTTGCGAACCTTCCACTCAGCCTGTCATCCCAATCTCACTATCGTAACGACTTCCGTCTCATTGCCTTGTTCCATGCCTATTCACTTTCAATATACTGCTTTGGGAGACTTGGTAGTAAGCTTTGAAAAATCAATTTTCGAAAATGAAAGAAAAGAAAAGAATACTGACCGCAAATGACAAAAGAAGAGAAACTTTTCTGAACTCAAAAATAGGAAAACTTATCTGAATGTGTGCCTGATCCAATGTTATGCCGCGCCTTTGAGATTAAACTACCCAGTCTATTCATGTCAATCACTTTCCGATACCGCGTCCTGCTAGAGGTAAACGGATGTCCCAACCTTGTCTCATGCAGACATCTTGTAACCATCTCATCCTGCCACCTCACAGTGCCCTTCAAAGGGTTTTCACTAATGAGATTCTCTCGTTTCTCTCTATCTCCCGTCGCCTTAAGGTGCCCGTAAAGGTTTTCACCGTAAGACTCTCTCATTTTACTTCTCTCAACTTCCTTCGCCTTAAGGTGCCCGCGAGGGTTTTCACCGTTAAGACTCTCTCATTTACTTCTCTCAACTTCCTTCGCCTTAAGGTGCCCGCGAGGGTTTTCACCGTTAAGACTCTCTCATTTATGCTTTCTTTCCTTGCGGCGGGGTATCATCCCTGAGATTCCCTCTAGAGCGTTACCCCTTTTCGGCTTGTGCATCCTGAATTCAATCGAGGGTCGGGACGTCACTCTTGGCTTTCATTCACATGACTTGGCACTTCTCAAATACTGATCGAGAGGTCTTTCTGGTTCTTGATATGGTTTCTGCGCGTGAGGCCGAAGAAAGGGGTTTAGCCTCAACGGTTAGCTTATTACAACTTTCGGAATCCACACTATCTTTCAAACGAAACAATGACTTCTGCCCCAGTTTTATTGCTTGGGGGATTTTTTGATCTTTATTTTATTATGACCGAGCCGTGTGGCGCCTACGTATCCTTTTTGAGGAATCAGGTCGAACGTAGTTCACTTTTTCTTGTATTACTTCTTTGTTTCTTTTCTGTTCTGTTACACATCTTCCTTGATGATTCCGAAAGAGGGTATATGAAAGAATAATTAAGGCTCAAATGGGGAAACAAAGGTTAAAGTGTTTGGGTAGTAGAAAAATTGCCTCTGGTCATTTCATTCTCCGAAAAATGCCAAATACACACAAACGAAACCAAACGTTGACAAACACATCAAAGAATTACACATAATATCTCTTAACTGCATCAGAATTGATAGCCATGTCGGTGCATCTTCCCTCGACATCAGTCAGACATAGAGCGCCGTTGGATAATACTCTAGTCACCACAAAAGGTCCCTGCCAATTTGGAGCGAACTTGCCTTTCGCCTCGGCCTGGTGTGGTAGAACTCTCTTCAGCACATGCTGTCCCACTTCAAATCTCCTGGGACGCACCTTCTTGTTATATGCTCTCGCCATTCTCCTTTGATACAATTGGCCGTGACATACTGCCGTCAATCTCTTTTCATCGATCAAGCTCAGTTGCTCTAATCGGGTTTTGACCCACTCGTCGTCGTCAATCTCAGCTTCAGCGACAATTCGGAGGGATGGAATCTCAACTTCTGCGGGTATTACTGCTTCAGTCCCGTATACCAACAAGTAAGGAGTTGCACCTACCGAAGTTCGGACGGTAGTGCGATAACCCAACAGCGCAAATGGTAACTTTTCGTGCCACTGCCTAGACCCTTCTATCATCTTCCTCAATATCTTCTTTATGTTCTTGTTTGCTGCCTCGACCGCACCGTTTGCTTTTGGGCGATAAGGTGTGGAATTTCGGTGTGTAATCTTGAACTGTTGACATACCTCTTTCATCAATCCACTGTTAAGATTTGCACCGTTATCCGTAATGATCATCTTTGGAATTCCAAACCTGCAGATGATGTGGGAGTGTACGAAGTCCACTACCGCCTTCTTGGTCACTGATTTGAATGTTTTGGCCTCTACCCACTTGGTGAAATAATCAATCGTTACCAGAATGAACCTGTGACCATTGGAAGCCGCAGGCTCTATGGGTCCAATAACATCCATACCCCATGCGACAAACGGCCATGGTGCGGACATTGTATGCAATTCGGTCGGCGGAGAATGAATCAAATCTCCGTGTATCTGACACTGATGGCATCTTCGCACGAAACTTATACAATCCCGCTCCATAGTGAGCCAATAGTATCCTGCTCGAAGAATCTTCTTTGCCAATACGTATCCGCTCATATGTGGTCCGCAAACTCCCGAGTGTATATCCGTCATCACTGTTGTGGCTTGACTCGCATCTATACATCTCAACAATCCCAAATCCGGGGTTCTTTTGTACAGCACCCCTCCACTAAGGAAAAATCCGTTCGCCAACCGCCGAATAGCTCGCTTTTGATCTCCAGTTGCTTGCTCTGGGTATACTCCTAACCTGAGGTACTCCTTGACGTCATGAAACCACGGCTCACCATCCACCTCTTCCTCTATCACATTACAATAAGCATGTTGATTCCGGATCTGGATATGTAGTGGATCGACACGAACCTTGTCCGGGTGATGTAGCATTGACGCTAAAGTAGCTAGAGCATCGGCGACCTCATTATGCATCCTTGGGATGTGTCTGAATTCTACCGATCGAAAGCGTTTGGTCAAATCATGCAAACACTGACGATATGGGATAAGCTTTAAATCTCTGGTTTCCCATTCTCCCTGAATCTGATGTACTAGAAGGTCCGAGTCCCCCAAGACCAAGACGTCCTGTACATCCATGTCCACCGCTAATCGCAACCCCAAGATACATGCCTCGTACTCGGCCATATTGTTGGTGCAATGAAAACGCAGTTGAGCAGTAACAGGATAATGATGTCCTGTTTCAGATATGAGCACAGCCCCTACTCCGACTCCTTTTGCGTTTGCCGCTCCATCGAAGAAGAGCTTCCATCCTGGATCCTTGGTTAGTTCCAACCCCTCAATCTGCAATACTTCCTCATCTGGAAAATACGTCCGCAAAGGTTCGTATTCGTCATCAACGGGATTTTCAGCTAAGTGATCGGCCAGGGCTTGAGCTTTCATAGCCGTCCTTGTCACATATATGATGTCGAATTCCGTAAGTAATATTTGCCACTTTGCTAACCTCCCTGTAGGCATGGGTTTCTGGAAAATATACTTCAACGGATCCAACCGCGAAATGAGGTACGTGGTGTAAGAAGACAAGTAGTGTTTCAGCTTTTGGGCTACCCAAGTTAAGGCGCAACATGTCTTTTCCAGATGAGTGTACTTGACCTCGTGGACTGTGAACTTCTTACTGAGGTAGTAAATGGCCCGTTCCTTCCTCCCGGTAAGATCATGCTGCCCCAGTACGCAGCCAAACGAATTCTCCAAGACCGTCAGATAGAGAATCAGGGGTCTCCCCGGTTCAGGCGGAACTAGTACAGGTGGATTTGACAGATACCCTTTGATTCGGTCAAACGCTTCCTGACATTCCGTCGTCCATTCTATCGCAGCGTCTTTCTTCAATAGGCGGAATATGGGTTCACAAGTTGCCGTAAGCTGGGCAATAAACCTACTGATGTAATTCAACCTTCCCAACAGACTCATTACCTCTGTTTTATTCTTCGGCGGGGGTAACTCCTGAATGGACTTGATTTTGGAGGGGTCCAACTCAATGCCCCGTCGGCTGACGATGAATCCTAGCAACTTTCCTGATGGAACTCCGAATGCGCATTTGGCCGGATTGAGCTTGATGTCGTACCTTCGAAGTCTTTGAAAGAACTTCCTGAGGTCGGCAACATGGTCTTCTCGACGCCTAGATTTTATGATCACATCATCCACGTACACCTCAATTTCCTTGTGTATCATGTCATGGAATACCGTAGTCATTGCCCTCATATATGTTGCTCCTGCATTCTTCAAACCAAACGGCATCACTCGGTAGCAATAAGTCCCCCACGGTGTGATAAAAGCTGTCTTTTCTGCGTCCTCTTCATCCATCAAAATCTGATGATATCCCGCATAACAGTCCACAAAGGATCCAAGTTTGCGTCCGGCGCAATTATCAATCAGGATATGGATATTGGGAAGCGGGAAGTTATCTTTAGGACTTGCCTTGTTGAGATTGCGATAGTCCACGCATACTCTGATCTTTCCGTCTTTCTTTGGCACCGGTACTACGTTAGCCAACCATTCCGGGTATCGAGTGACACGAATGACTTTCGCCTGCAACTGCTTGGTTACCTCCTCCTTGATCTTCACACTCATCTCCGTCTTGAATTTTCGCAGCTTTTGCTTGACGGGAGGATATGCCGGATCGGTGGGTAATCTATGAACCACTAGATCAGTGCTGAGTCCTGGCATGTCGTCGTACGACCATGCGAAAATATCTTTAAACTCCATGAGTGTTTTGATCAATTCTTCTCTCGGATTGGGTTCAATATGGACACTTATCCGGGTTTCTTTGACGTCATCAGCATTCCCTAGATTAACGGCCTCGGTATCATTTAAGTTCGGTTTGGGCTTTTCCTCGAAGTGACTTAATTCTTCACCGATTTCTTCCACGGCTTCATCATCGCCGTACTCCGACTCACTCTCGTCACTTCTTATTTCATGTGTTATTATTTCCAAACCCGATTGACTTTCTAGACTGGGTTGATTAATCTTTAAGTGCGCCATATCATTAAGATCAGTTGCAAGAAGGCTGTTCAGAAAAGTAAAAAGAAGGAAAAGATAAACAAAATTAGACACGAAGGAACCAAATTTCATTGATGGGAATTGTACAAAGGGAAAACAAACTGCAAACTTAAATCAAAAATAAACAAAACAAACGGGATTTTACTCCGGGGACAAACCCCCAATACAAAACTTCGAAAGAAAAACAATCCAAGACAAACTACCAAGACTCCTTCCGGACAGGGAGAGGAGTAGCCTTCCAGTTATTCAGTTTTGCCTTTGGTCCCACAAATTGTATCTCGGCATGACTGGATCCTTCACCATCTTCGAGCATACATACATCTGTGGATAGGTTTTCGAACTTCCTGAAGAACTCTTCGTCTGGCCTGACCGTAGGACCGGGAATCTTTGGCGCTGGATGTCCTCTTGCTCCGGACCTGACAAAAGATTGGGAAAGGCGTGGAACAGGTTTTGAGAGCACCCATGTTTTCTGCTTGATCCTCTTTGCTCGCCGGATGTCCTCTGAGGTTGGCTGGAATCCCAAGCCGAAGGTTCCCAAGTTCTCGACCACCGATACCGGTTGTATAATTCCTTGCAGAGATGCACCTAGCCCTTTACCGGGTACGAAACCATGTCGCAACATTTCATGCGCCACCATGACATCCGCAGTAATTGTTCTGGTCGCCGGGAATACATTCCCCTTCCGGAACTCGGTGGGCGGACACCACATCGCAGACCTGATACACCCACGGCCCAACATCTTCTTCTGTTTCAACAAAGGGAATGATGGTGCCTGATTGTGGATCGTTCTCTCCATGGACGACGATCTCCTGCTGGTCCCATTCAAACTTGACGAGCTGGTGTAAGCTGGATGGAACTGCTCTTGCGGCATGAATCCATGGTCGCCCTATTAGGAGGTTATATGACACCACCATGTCCAGCACCTGGAATTCCATGGTGAACTCCACTGGCCCAATTGTCAAGATTAGCACTATGTCACCAACCGACGCTTTGCCTCCTCCGTCGAACCCTCGAACACATACCCTGTTCTCGCGTACCCGGCCGATGTCTACTTTTAATTTGCCCAGTGTAGAGAGAGGACAAATGTTAGCACTGGACCCATTATCGACCAAGACTTTGGTAACCACCGCCTCTTCACACTTCACCGTAAGATATAAAGCCCTGTTATGCTCAGTGCCTTCCTCGGGCAACTCGTCATCGGTGAAGGTGATCCGATTTGCTTCGAAGATCCGATTGGTGATCTTCTCCAAATGGCTCACTGAGATTTTATCCGGTACATGTGCCTCATTCAGGACTTTCATCAATGCTTGCCGATGTTCTTCCGAATGTATCAGCAAGGATAGCAATGATATTTGCGCCGGAGTCTTCTTCAACTGCTCTAAGACAGAGTAGTCATGCAGCTTCATCTTTTTCAAGAATTCTTCTGCTTCTTCATCAGTGACCGGCTTTTTCAATACCGCCGGAGTGGTCTTCCTCAATTCCGCAGGGGCAAAACATCTCCCCGAGCGGGTCAACCCTTGGGCTTCACAAACTTCCTCTTTCACCTCCTTTCCTCTGTAGGTCGTTGTAATCCGAGCATAATTCCATGGAACAGCCCGGCTATCAGTTACTGGCAACTGTGTTGCTGGTTGGATGATGAAAGGATCCATTCGAACGCCTGCTACTGTCAAGATGGGCTTGATTGCTGCCCCCGGTACAACTATCTTGGCCGGCTTCACCGGTACTTCGTTCACACTTTCCTTTCCTGCTTCCGACTCTCCTGGTATGTCCTTCTTGCAACTGGGCGACTCATCAAAGCTTGGCCCTTTTCTCGTTCCTGCCCCGCTAGACTTAATCATCATTACAGTCTGAGAGGCTTTCTCCTTTCCTTCCTCCGCCCGTACCAACTCGATCATATTGGTCTCGTGATGAGTTGGAAGCGGGTTTTGGTTGATGTTGGGCTCTGTTGGAGTCTGGACCTCGATCCTGCGGGTGTCAATGAGCTCCTGGATGGCCGTCTTCAGCCTCCAACATTTTTCTGTATCATGTCCCGGACATCCCGAGCAGTAGGCACAATTTACTGAATGGTCCAGGTTCTTCGGAAGGGGGTTTGGCAACTTAGCTTCAACCGGATTTAGCAAACCTACTTGCTTCAACCGGTGGAACAGACTGGTGTAAGACTCTCCTAAGGGAGTGAAAGTCTTTGGCCTCGGCGCCCTGTCGCCCCTGAATGCCTGGTTCGGACGGAAACTCGCGCCCGAGGGGTTTCTGTAAGCTCTTGGGGGTGGATGATTATTCTGGGGGTTTGGTGCACGCCATGGTGCATGAGCGGGAGGTGCAGGATATGACTGTGCATGGTGGACAGTAAAATGAGGATCAGGTGCGGGATAGTAATGTTGCGGGTAGCTATATGGGTTGTGGGGGTAATTTTGGTGGTGAAGCTGGGGTGGGCTATATTGGGGTGCGGGGCCTCTATTTTTGAACCATGCCCCGGACTCGACGGCCGCCACTTCCTCTCTCCTCTTCTTCCCTAGTACTCCTCCAGTACCGCTTTGGATAGCCTGAGTGGTGGCTTTCAGTGCTGAGTAACTCATGATCTTGTTGGCCTTCAAACCCTCCTCGATCATACCCCCCATTTTTATCACCTCGGTGAATGATTTGCCTACGGACGTCACCAGATGTCCGAAGTAGGTGGGCTCTAATGTCTGCAAGAAGTAGTCCACCATCTCGCTCTCTCTCATCGGTGGATCTACCCTGGCCGCCTGTTCCCTCCATCGGAAACCAAATTCCCTGAAGCTTTCAGCAGGCTTCTTCTCTAATTTTAGCAATGATAGGCGGTCGGGGATTATCTCAAGATTGTATTGGAATTGGCCGATAAAAGCTTGAGCCAAATCATCCCACGTAAACCATCTACTGGGATCCTGTCTAGTGTACCACTCCAACGCCGATCCTCCCGGACTCTGGCCGAAGTAGGCTATCAGAAGCTCGTCCCGTCCTCCGGCCCCTCTCATTTTACTGCAAAACCCCCGCAGGTGGGCCACTGGGTCGCCATGCCCCTCGTATAGGTCGAATTTGGGCATTTTAAATCCTGTTGGCAACTGGACGTCCGGGAATGGACATAGATCTTTGTAGGCGACGCTGACCTGGTTGCCTAAACCGTGCATGTTCCTGAAGGACTGCTCCAGGCTTTTAACTTTTCTGACAACTTCCTCGTGTTCCGAATTTTGGAAGTGTTTTTCCGGTTCTGCCGGATTATCCCAATGAGGTGTATGTGATTGTGGTTCAGGGGCCCTGAAAGTAGGCTCTGGAGGGTAGTAAGAGTTGTCATGTATCTGAACATATGGCTCGATGGCCGGCCTTTGCAGAGGAGCAGGTGGAGGTGCTACAAAAACAGGGGTGACTGGAGGAGGATTTGGTTTGACCGGTGGAATGTGGGTGGCATATGGATTTTCCCCCTGGAAGTATGGATAGCTCGGGGCGCTTGTTGAAGGATCGACGGGCGGATGTTCCGGAGCTGAGGCGAGAGTAGGGCGGTTTGGTGAAGACTGTTCCCTGGCCCAGGCCAGGTGCATCTCTGTTATCTGTTGTTTTAACCGGTCTACTTCTTCCTTCATGATTTGTAGCTCGGACTTTTCTTCCTCGAGACTCTTGCCAGAACTCGACATGCTTACTGTAACTGGTCCTTTGGATCTAGTACGGTAGGGATGGTTGGCCAGGATATTCTGTCAAACCAACTGCTAAACTTTCTGGAATACGCAACAAACTTGTTAGTTCACCGAGTTTGACGGATATGTTATAGCACGTTGGATGCAATGCACCTAACCAAATAACCCTTTCTACGTGTACTCTTTAACATGCGTCATTCCGGCCCTTTTTCTTTTTCTTTTTCCTTTTCTTTTTCTTTTTTTTTTTTTTTTTTTTTTTTTTCTTTTTCGACTATCTTTGCAAACCTTATTGTTATTTAGCCTTTGGATTCTTTTCTTTCTTTTCAGTGGTGGTCGAATCTTATGTGGATTGCCTACGTATCACGACCCCGCGTGAATCAGACCGAGCGTAGTTCTGGCAATAAGATTGTGGCAAAATTCAGTAACTTTTATATCAAATAAAACCGTGTAGTTACAAAACACGTCTTACAAAATCAGCAAAACAAAAAGAAAAATGCTTGACTTGGGAAAGTAAAGATAAAAATGCCAACTAGCTTGACTCAACATTTCAGAATACATTTTCAATCAAAAATCTAATGCCCTAAAACTCCTGGGGGCCTGCGAGGCATCATTCGGCCTTGCCGCAGGCCTCGGTGTGAGGTCCTTGTGCAGTTCCCTCAATTCTTCCATGATCCGATGAACATAACCCATAATTGAAGCGAAAAGGTCGGCGCGGGGCATTCGTTCACAAGCGAGGCACTTCATGGTGACATAGTGCCCGATTTCTCCAATTCTATCCTTGATCATGTCCCTTTCTCCGAGTAGCCGCTCTATTTGCTGGTTTTTCGCCCCCAATCTTCGAGCATTGTTGGTGACTTGATCTAGGAGCCTATCCACTTGTCCTTGCAGTCGGGCCATCAAATTGTGGCAGCGGTCGAGGTCCGCTCTGGCATCTTGGGCTTGCTTGAAAACCCGCTCCCTAAGGACAACATCTGCTTCCCTCAGGCTAGTGATGATATCAGTGTAATCTTCCTCTACCCGCTTTAGGTGAAGTGCATGTTGATGTGCCTCCTTTTTCCAGCTAGCACGGATCCTCGTTATTTGGGCTTTCGACTCGTCCAATTCTCTTTGGATGTCGGTGACTTGGCTTCTCAAACCCCTTATCAATTTTTCGTCGGCCCGACTCCTCGACTGTTTGTCAGCATCTCTTTTCATTTGCTGGATTTGAGCTCTTAAGAAGTCATTCTCTTGTACCAACTTCTTTTTATCTCCTTCGTCGGTGGCGGCTTGCACGCTCTTCTCGAACTGAAGGTCCCGGACCTGCTGTTCTATCCTGCCGACCTTCGTTCTGTACCCCTCCTCTTTTGCTAACCAATCCCATTGTTCCCGTGAATCTTCTGTGAATTGTTGGACATGGGCTCTTTTAGAACATTTCCGACGAATCTGAAATCTTTTCCCGAACCACACGTTGTACTTTGGATCCACCTCTCCCTTAGATAGTTCCCGGACCATGGTTTTAGGCTCAAGGAACCGACATTCGTGCCATAGCCTTCTAACCTTCTCTTCGGGGAAGACAACTCCCGGGCTCAACTCAATGGCGTACTTCCTTAGGTCTTGATCGGTAGGGATAACCTGAAACCTTCCTAGTTGACGTAACACACGGTGAGGGACATATGGTTGGACACTGCGGATCCCCATCAGAAGGATATAACACTCCTCGGCAGCCATATATATTACTTCAGTATCGGGTAACCACCCGAATGCCCATACAATCTGATCGGCTTCTACTGAACTCAGTCGTGCAAGCCATGCCTCAACGCCTTCAGGGAATACAGCACCCATCATCCGTTCTTCGAAACCCCTGATACAGTTTTTTCCGGTCAACCCATGGTTCATGTATTGTGTTCGGTGATGGAGGTGTTCTTGCATCCATAGTTGAAGTAACAGATTGCAACCTTGGAAGAAATTGCCCCCTTCTCGGCATACGGTCAAGGCTCGATAGATTTCGGACAAAACCAAAGGGACCACCGTGCTGGTAGCCTTTTTGATTGCAACATCGGCTATTCCTACCAGACTTATCTCTATTTTCTTATCTTCACGCGGACAAATCACAATCCCCAAGAATGTTGTTATGAATGCTAGAGTTCGTCTGGCCTCCCACTTGATTCTATTCCCTGCGTGAGTCAGTCCAAGGTTTGACTCTTCAAAACCCCGAGGAGTACCGTACCGTTGATATAAGAATTGGAGATCGCAACACCCTTTCAGCAGATCATCATTTTTCACCTTCCGACTAATGCTCAGCAAATCCAGAAACCCATGTGGAGACACCGGTCTTGGAGAGAGTAGGTATTGCCCTCTTAATTTCCCATTCAATCCTGCATAGCCCGCAATCTCCTCTAATGTGGGTGTCAGTTCAAAGTCAACAAAACGGAACACATTGCGGGTCGGATCCCAGAAAGATACCAGTGCCTTGATGATGTCTTCCCTTGGCTCAATTTTCAACAGATCAACCAAACCTCCCAAAATTCTCCCTACGACCTTTTTGCTACTGTCTTCCAAATCGTTCCACCATATACGGAGCTGTTGAGGGACCTCACTAAAGATTGAAAATGATTTATTCTGATTCGTGCTCATCCTGCACATTTATTAAGGTGATTTGAATAAGAAAACAACTTTGTTTTGCTAAACAATAAAAAACCAGTTTTCAATCACGGCCTTTCAACGTCTCGGGGACGAAGGCTTTTAAGGCTGTGGGGTAAATTGATCGAAATCAAAATTGACCCAACGGTGGCCGTTTATACGAAATTAGCCTTCCGGCGTCCCTTCCGGGAACATTCGGCTATTTTTGAAAACAGCGTCACCGACTTATTTAGTACAAAAATTAATTTTTCACAAGGTGAAGTTGGACCCGATGGAGGTTGCCTACGTATCTCACATCCGATGAGAATCAAACCCCCGTAGTTCGGTTTTGACGAAACAAGCGGCATTATTTATTCATTTTACTAAAGGAAAACAAATAAGCTATTTTTATCTTAAGAACAAAACACATTTTTTTTTTTTTTTTTTTTTTTTTTTTTTTTTTTTTTTTTTTTTTTTTTTTTTTATTATTATTCTCTAAAGCCGGTCAGCATGCAAGTCTATAACGGATAAATGCGCAAGACAAACAGGATGCAGCAGGATAGTCTGTTCATTTCAGGTCACCTGTCCTAGACGGACCCAACCCCTGTGTTGAGTCCCCTAAGCCAAAATGCGACATGATGCAAATAAACGTTTCCTACTAGGGATCCGGCATGAAGCTTTGTTATTCTAGGCTCAAAACCTGGGTTTATCTGTTCTAGACTTGGCTTACCCGAGCGGACAGCTCGAGCCGAGGAGGAGGCAGCAACCCGGGAATACAGAAGCTTCACCGGTTTCGCAACTTATCCAAACCTCGTTCTAAAATGGGATTTAGACACTATACAGAAAAGAAGTCACACGAAGTGCACCCTTCTTCATGATTTAGAAGACTCAGAGAGGAGATTGGTTCCGGCACAATTTATATATACAGTTCACACAATATCAAAGCAGTAAAAACAACATTTTGCACATTGATGCCAACATGTAAAAAAATCAGATAATAAAATATGCCAAATACAACAATTATTCCGAGCTCGGATTCTAAAATCATCCCCAGCAGAGTCGCCAGAGCTGTCACACCTCTTTTTTACGCACCCGCAAGGATGCAAAGAGTTTTTCCAATTAAAGGACAATCGAGATGGGATTTATTTTAATTACTTCAGAGTCGCCACTTGGGAGATTTTATGGTGTCCCAAGTCACCGGTTAAATCCCGAATCGAGGAAAAGAATGACTCTATTTAACGGTCCGCGAACCAGAAATCCGGGTAAGGAATTCTATTAACCCGGGAGAAGGTATTAGGCATTCCCGAATTCCGTGGTTCTAGCACGGTCGCTCAACTGTCGTGTTTGGCTTATCTATCTGCTTTTACCATTTATGTACTTAGTGCAAGTTGATACCCCTTTTACCACTTTTATTATTGGTTGTGATTTACGAAAGAGAGAGTTGCTCAAAAATATGCTTTCGAATCACGTCACATGAAATGCACCCGGATCCTCAACATATTTTCATTCAACATTTCGGGGTTTGGATTTGGGTCACATGAAATGCACACCCGTATTTAAAAAGGGCAAAACTAAAATATGTGCCCGGATCGACTACTTATTTACACTGTTGAGAAAGGCGTGATATTCGTTAAGAAACGACGCATCTCGAAACCTAAGTATTTATATGTACATTTATGACGGCTATGTGATTAGTGTAACTATTGGGCGAGGCGTACCTTTGATTCAAATCTAAAGCGAACTACATCTCACTGTATCTTACTTAAGAGTTGATTCCAAATTACTTAAAACTTGCTACTAACCACATCGCATGAAATGCGCCTGCGGTTCATGACATGCTTTATTTACTTTTGCCCGAAATTGGGGTCGGGTCACATGAAATGCACCCCCGACTCTTTTTAATCTAATTACGTCATTCCGTTGAGTAACAACTCCCTAGCTAATCTTGCTTTTAACATGAGGTCTATCATTTAACAGGTTTGGAGATTACACATGAATAGAGAAGATTGAACAAAGGTACAACAGACTAATTCGGGTTACGTGCATATCTAATGATAGTGTATCTTTGGTCTAGCTACATTTCCGTAACAAAACTAGCAATACAAATTTAATTGAAGAATAACAGAATGTAATTAAACATAAGAAACTATAAACGACTACATGTTTCAAATAGACTTTATGCACAAGCTTCAAACTTCATTCTTTTCGTACCAAGGAATTACAATAACAGAGGTGTGTACCTGGAATGCGGAAGAACAAGGAAGAGTGAGCGACGGCAAAGCAGCAACAGCAACAAGAAACAGTAACAGGAGCAGCAATAATCAAAGACCAACGACCACCAACAGTAAACCAATAACAACAAACCAGTGAACCAGCTATAACCCAACAACCAACAGTAATCGAATTTTATCAACCACTGAATCAATGACTAAGACTTGAACCAAACAGCAATGAACAACCAGACAACAACAATAACCAGTGGCCACAAACTGGACCAGCAACACCACAGCACCACAAACAGCAACAAAATCCCAGGCAACAACACCACAGCACCAACCAGCAACACAACAGTGTAACAACAACAACAACCAGACCAGGCAGCAACAAAACCAGTGTAACAACAACAACAATGTCCGCAACAACAACAAACCAAGCCAAACAGCAACCAAACGACCAAACCCCAGGCAGCAAACACTAACAGACCAGCCACCAATAGACCAAGAGCCACCCCAAACCACCAGGCAGCAATATCAGCACACACGACCACAACCAGTGGCAGTAGCCACAATAACACAGCAATAACAATTAACAGAAGAAACAGCCAGACAGTAGCCAAGAGAACTCGATGAAACAGTGACTCCAAACCAATGAAACAGTGACCTTTTGTCACTCTCAGTGTATGAATCTTTTGCTCTCTAAGTGTGCTCTCTAATATCTGTCAATGTCTATCTATCAAATGTATGAATATGCTGCTGTTTTTTGCTTCTCCAGGATGCTCTCAAGTCTGTCTCTATAATGTCTCTTCCCTTATACATGTATGAATATGCCCTATTTATAGCTAACAGCCCCTCCAGACCATCTGCCCCTAATTAACTATCACCCTGCCCATGCTCTCAACTCTGCCAGACCCACTGTCCCTGAACTTCCACTACCCCTTGTCCATGTATGGACTTTATTAATTAACTATGGTTTCTGCCCAGACAAGGCTAAGTGCCCTGCAGTGACAGCAGACTCCACTGTCCAGCTTCATGTGCAGGGCACCAGGGATATTTCAAAGATGCTAACACCTAATTTCTAGTCAGCTAATTCCCATCCTAAGTTCGGTTTCAATCAAACACTCCAATTCAATTCACAAGTGTTATTCACTGTCTGGGATATCAAACAAATCGACCTATGCAGCTAATCGATGACATTTAATCAACTACAACCTATAACAATGGTAACAAATCAATTATCCAAACAGTGATTCTGAAAGTCTCGGCAAAAAATGAAAACCAAATATTCGACGACGCCAAGCGAAACGAATAACTATCCTATGACGAACACATTCGAACAATTAACAGAATACAACTTGACCAAATAAAAGTCTTTGGGGATGAAGAACAAAAACTGAAAAACTAAAGCACGAGGACAAAATTCAATTGATTAACAAATGGAATATGAAGAAATAAAGGAAGAAATACCATAAGAGAAGACCAACTCTGCATTTGAACGGACCCGGACCTGTCTTGGGTTCAATTCGAACTTGGGATTCAACTTGGACTTGGGTTCTTCGTTTTTGAGGCCAACGGACCTTAATTGAGATGTTTTCAATAATGAAAACATCCCAATTAAGGTCTATTAGACCTCAATTAGGAAGAAATCGGCATCTAGGGTTCATGGCCGAGATTTGGGGCTTTTACAACCCTGGTAAGATTCGAGCTAAACCAAGGCCGGTGGGGGTATGAGGGAGGCGAGGGGAGGCTATGGTGTGATTTTGGTGAGGTTTGGCATGAATGTCAAATTCCGGCGACCTTCGAACAAATATTCGAGACGCTCGAGCGATATTCGAGCCTAATGGAGGCTGGGATCGTGATGGGGGAGGTGAGGGGAAGGGTTTGGCATTGGTTTGGTGGCGATTGGCCTACCGGAACCGCCGTGAGGCGGAGTGCGGCGGAGGAGGGCGGCGTTACACCGGGCTTTGAGAGCTTCTGAAGGAGATGAAGGGAGAGGGGGGGTCTGGCTTGGGGGGCGGGGTATGGAATGAGGAATATATACCGGAGATGAGATTGAATCCTGATCGTTGGATCATTTACGATCAACGATCAGGATCCCCTCACTTAAACCAAACGACGTCGTTTGGTTAAAGCATAGGCTGAATGTATATTAGAATTAACGGATTAATCTGGGCCGTTGGATAATGAAATCCAACGGTCCAGATCAAGCATTACATAGGCTGGGGCTGGACGGATATGGGATTCGTTTGGGCCTGGGTTGGAAGAAATCCGATTGGGCCTGGCTTTTAGATTGAAATTGGCCCAGATCGGATATTATATGTGTATGTGTATATATATATATATATATGTATATATATACATATATATATATATACACACATATGCATATACTAACCTATAACACCGCTATTTTTTACTACAATTAACGCACACAATTACATATCACTCAAAAAATGTGAATCACATGACTTCGATATCAAAAACTGAAAATGCAAAGCCTAGCGTATATTTTTTGTATTTTTTAATTTAAATAAATAAACGTGCACACAAAAGATAAAAATAGCACAAAATCACACAAATCATGCCCAACACGAGACTATTTTTATTTTTGAATTTTCTGGGAGTACTTCTCGAGTAAGGCAAAAATCACGTGCTCACAGGGGATAGGAGAAATTTGAGGGGATATGATAGAGAAAAATAATACTAAGCTTATTTTATGTCTTAAGGGTATGACGTGATCATAAATAGATATTTGGCTATAAAAAATTAAAAAGTAGCTATAGAATATAATTTTTTAAAAAGTTATTTATTTAAATTATATATGGTATCAACATTTGCAATAGGAGGTAACTAATCCAAAACTTTATAATTATGTTAAATATCCTTAAATGAGGTTTTTGAAGAAGCAATAAATATCGTGTGGATATCTCATTGGACAATGGCAAAAACATATAATAAATGTTCTAAAAATCAGGTGCAATAACGTAGCATTGAATAATAATGAACAACAACAAAAGGCATTTAAGTAAAAAGGAGAAATGAATAAGTGGATTTTCCTCCTAACAATGAATGACACACAAATTCTTGAATATTCGAGTTATTCTCGGATTTGATGAAAAAGTATGGACAAGAATCTTAGTAAAAATGTGATGTTTGTGTCTTAGCAAGTGAGAGCTAAATCTTTAAGTCAAAATGTCTTCTTTACAAATCAATATCACATGCCCATATAATTGTCTCTTTTTCTATTTATATGGACCTTTTTCTAAGAAATTCTGATAGTACAAGTGTAGAGAATATCCACTAAAATATTCTCTTTAATATACTATCTTGAAAACTAGTTGTTACAGCTCAGTCAACGGTACTAGAACTCTACCACGACCCTTGTTGATACCTCAACTACGGTTCTCGTTGATTCTTCGACCACAGAATTTGCTGCATCTTGGTCCATCTCGACAAACAACAACTTGAAAAATTTTCCCTTTGTACTATCTTGACTTAAATATTCCAAAAATATATTTTGACCCATAAAGTTGGTCCCTTCGCTTATTGACACTGGCTTCAGGCTGGTTCGACGAGCAAAATTAGTTCGTTGTGGTTGAAACTATCGATCGAGTTGTCGGGGCCAGGGTGGTTGCGATAAACCGACAACGTGTCCATACGTGGGTCGCTTATTCCAAATGCTTCGATTTTCCCGGTTGGTTTCTTTTCTCTTTTGGTTCACTTTTACTGACCTTCCCTTTTCCATATGTTTTTCCTAGCTTCATCTAGAGGATCTTCGAGGAGGACGAAATCTCCCGCACCCGCATTCTGAAAGAGGAAAGCCACTACTTCGTAGGCTCCCGCCCCTTTTTTAACTGCGGATATTTCTATTTGTTCCCCCATCCTTTTTTCAACGATAGGTGCTTTTTAATCTATCCCTTCTTTGGCTGCAAAAATCTCTGATCCTTAGTTGTTCTATTTTATAGATGAGGACGGAGAGCCTTTTCATGGTGATAGGAATTTTGTGACATGTAATGGGAGGTCTATAGATGTTGTCAATGGGGTCGCTAGAGTCGCTGACTAAATGGATGAGGATTTTATATTGCGCGAGATGAAGACCATTCTCATCAGATATGATATCGAGCCGGGGTCCGAGATTCCGAGGTTGGTGCAAGCCATGTGTTGACGTGTGATTTTTGATCCTCCCCGAGATTTTTTATATTTTAGCGTAAAATATTTAGTTTAGGCCTGGTATAGTTATTTCAATTAGCTTTGACTCCTTTACTTTATTTTATCACAAAAAAAAAATAGTCACACGTGTTTTCTTAATTATGATTTCATGGAAAATTAGCAGTATATATATATAGATATATATATAATTATGTATTTAATTTTTTTCTTATACGATTTCTTTGTATCAAATTTTATTAGGCAATATGTAGGCCAGTGTTTAATCCAGTTAGTGACATCCTTTTAGTAGTTAATTCCATGAGTTTTAAAAAATGATTAATTTAATTAATTAGAAAATGGTTAGTTTATTTATATATTTCATGCTATATGTCATTTCAGGCTTTAGTAATGTATATTTATAAAATATGGCATGAAACGAGGTTTTAATATAAAAGTTTGCACTTACAAATATTTGTTTAATTAGGATATTTTTTTATATATATTTAGAGGTAAAATAATATATATATAGTCATTTTAGATTTATTTATTTTTAACAAAATAAGACAAGTTTCAATATAAAATTAGGGGATCTTCCTAGATATACATGCGTTAAAAATGCTTAGATTTCGGGATATGTCGTTTAGCAAATTTCACGACATTCCCAAAATAATAATACGCTAGCATCTTTAGGTACGTACTTAATAAAATTACCTCCCTAAACTCGGGTACACATTTTTGTGACCCCAATCCAAATCCCAATGAAGTCGGAATACATCAAAAATTCCGGACACATTTATGTGACGAAATTCGAGATATATTCTCACGACATTATAATTTTCTTCTAAAGCGATAAAAACAGTTCGAAGTGATAATTTGCACATTAGTTCTATTTGTTAAAAATCAGATAATCAAGCCGAATATAAACAGTTAAGCGATCGTGCTAGAACCACGGAACTCGGGAATGCCTAACACCTTCTCCCGGGTTAACAGAATTCCTTATCCGGATATCTGGTACGCAGACTGTTTAACAGAGTCAATCTTTTCCTCGATTTGGGATCCAAACCGGTGACTTGGGACACCATAAATCTCCCAAGTGGCGACTCTGAAAAATTAAATAAATTGATCCCGTTTCGATTGTCCTTTAATTGGAAAAACTCCATTCGCGCCCTCGCGGGTTAGCGGAAAAAGGAGGTGTGACAGCTCTGGCGACTCTGCTGGGAAGTTTAACCCAGAAACACTGGTTCAGGGTTAGAAATTCGAGCTTAGAATAATTGTTGTATTTGGCTTTGTTTATTATCTGATATTTTTATATGATAAATGCTTAATGTGCAAAATGATGATTTTTACCGCTTTGATATTATTTGAACTGTATATATATAAACTGTGCCGAAACCCTACTTCCTTCCGAGTTCTAAAAATGGTGCATACGTTCGCGTAGCCCCCTTTTCAAAAATTATTCCAAATAAGTGAGTGTTGGGCAAGTGACAAGGCCGGGCAGACTTTAGTGCTCCCGTTACGTCGCCCCCTCCTCAGGCCCATTTGTCCACTCGGGTAAGCCAGGTCTAGAACAATAAATCCAGGTTTTTAAACCTAGAATAACAAAGTCTCATGTCGGATCCCTAGTAGGAACGTTTGTTTGCATCATGTTGCATTCGACTTAGGGGACTCAACACAGGGGTTGGGTCCGTCTAGGACAGGTGACCTGAAATGAAAAGACTATCCTACTGCATCCTGTTTGTTTTACGCATTTATTTGCTTCAAACTTGCATGCTGACCGGTTTTTAAATAATTAGCTAAATGAAAAAAAAAATCAAAATAGTTTGTTTTTTTTTTCTTAAAAAGAAAAAAAAATATTTTTTTTAATTAAAAAAAAATATGTGTTTTATTCTTAAAATAAAAAAAATATATAGTTTACTTGTTTTTCAATAGAATAAAAATAGTTTGTTTCATTTACAAATGTAGTTTGTTTTTATTAAACCGAACTACGCGGGTTTGATTCTCACCGGATATGAGATACGTAGGCAACCCTTATCGGGTCCAACCTCCCCTTTTATGCAAAAATGTTGAAATTAATTTTCGTCGTAAATAAGTTGAATGATGCCGTTTTCAAAAATAGCCGAATGTTCCCGAAAGGGACGCCGGAAGGTCAAATTTGCATAAACGGCCACTTTTGGGTCATTTTGTAGATTTTTTGGTCGATTGACCCTCACAGCCTTATAATCTTCGTCCCCGAGGCGCTGAAAGGCCGTGTTTGCAATACCATGTCTTTTGTTTTAATTCGGAAAAGAAAAAAAAAGTCAAACTTCTAATTTTGTCATAAATAAGTTGGGTGATACGACTTTTGTCAAATATGGCCGAATGTTCCCAAGAGGGACGCCGAAAGGCTGACTTTGCATAAACGACCACTTTTGGTCATTTTTAGGATTTTTGGTCAATTAGCTAACGCAACCTTAAAATCGTCGTCCCCGGGGTGCTGAAAGGCCGTGTTTGCAAAATCATGTATATTATTTTAATTTGAAAAAAAAATAATAAAAAGAGTCAGTGGCAAGTAAATGTCGTTTGAATTTTCGGTCAAAATAAGTCAAACCAATTTTAGCGGTGTTTTAAACCGTTCTTGCCGGATAGCCTTAGAGTATCTTTCAGTTGTCAAAGGGCTATTTTCGTAAAAGAACAGACAAGTTTGCAAATTAATCCTCCCCAGCCTCAAAATTCATGTGAAAATTTGGAAAGGGCCACACTTGCAAAAAAAACAGCCATTTAAAATTGGCAAATAGTGAATGGAAGTTGGCTATTGTTTTGAGTTTGTAATTCTCTTGATTAGAGTATGTCTGTTATTTAATTTTCGAGTCTGTAGTTTGTCTTTTCGTCAAAGTCTTTTAGTTTTATCAGTTTTTAAACCTTTCTTCTAAAATAAATGTTTGTTTTATTATGAAAAAAATGAAAATTCCAAAAAACAAAAATGTGTTTTATTGATTGTTTGCCAAGCGCGAACTACGCACGGTCTAATTCATGCGGGGTCATGATACGTAGGCAATCTCCATAAGATTTGACCACAACTAAAAAGAAAAAAATAAAAGAGGAAAATGCATGATAGAAATGGTCAAACATCCTAGGTACATTGCAATTGCAATATGTGTTAAAGCTCTAACGCTGACAAGTTTGTTGTTTTCTAGAAGTTTCAAACAGTTAGCTCATTAGAACGTACCGACAGATCACCATTACCAAGCAAGATCTAAAAGGCTCATATCAAAAAGCATGTCCAACTCGGAGAAAGGTATTGAAGAGAAAAAGATGGAAAATCAAATGCTAATAGAGGAAGTAGAAAGGTTGAGACAAGAGATGAAAGAAATGCACCTAGCACGGGCTAGGGTGCAACAAATACCAACCCTTCCCATTACTCCTACTCTCCCACCGGTACAAACTCCGGAATACCCTCCCCATGGCCCTTCGACAAGCTTCCCAAGTTACCACTACTATCAGGGAAGAAATCCCTATGATCCCCCAGCTCCGCCACTCAAACAGAACCCTCCACCACCAATTACCCCTGTTTTCGTGGCACCCCCACCAGCCACGCTACAAAGATCTGCCAATGAGCCGATGTTTCAGGCTCACGAATACCAACATTTCCCCCCTGAACGACATTCAAAGCACCTGGGCCACTTGTTTATAATCCCCACTTTGAGCTCCCGTCAGAAACTGAGAGGCCGGCTAAGAGTTTGGAGCAGGATGAAGTACTTCGTAAAGTGAAAAGCCTGGAGCAGTCCTTCAGGAATATGCATGGGTTGGGCGGCCAAGTCAGTGTGGCTTACAAAGATTTGTGTCCCTTCCCCGATGTTCAATTGCCGGCGGGATTCAAAATGCCAAAGTTTGATCTATATGAGGGACATGGTGATCCAATGGCACATCTGCGAGGTTTTTGTTGCAAGATGAGAGGGGCAGGTGGGAAAGATGAGCTACTGATAGCCTATTTTGGTCAGAGTTTAAGCGGATCTACGCTGGAATGGTATACAAGGCAGGATCCCAACAGGTGGTACACCTGGGATGACCTGGCGCAAGCATTTGCCGATCATTTCCAATATAATCTTAAGATCGTCCCTGACCGCCTTACATTGTTAAAGCTAGAGAAAAAGCATGGAGAGAGCTTCAGGGAATTTGGGTTCCGTTGGAGGGAACAGGCAGCAAAGGTAGATCCCCCAATGAAGGAAAGTGAAATGGTGGATTACTTTTTGCAGACTTTGGAGCCAACTTACTTTGGTCACCTGGTGACATCAGTTGGAAAATCTTTCAATGAAGTCATAAAAATGGGCGGAATGATTGAAGAAGGACTCAAGTCCAATAAGATAATGAGTTATTCGGAAATCAAGGCCACCACTCAGGCCTTGCAGAGTGGCACGGGAGGTATGCTCGGGAAGAAGAAGGGGGAAGAAGTCGCAACAGTCGAAGAAGGTACTCGGCCCAGATCTGGAGGTCCTTCACCTTACTACCAACCCAGACCTCCACAACCCCACTACCCACCAGAACCACAGTTTTCCATCCATCACGCCCAAACATATCCCCGAGTTCCATATAACTCACCTCAATATTATCATCCGCACAATGTCCGGCCATATGTCCAACCGCCAAGTCACTCCCTATGGCTAGCACCAGCACCGCATAATGCACTCTTGCCTTCACAACATGCTCGAGCACCCAACAACCTAAGAAAACAAGGGCAGGAAGGGAAGCAAAGGCAAAGAAATAGTTTCACGCCAATTGGGGAGTCCTACACAAGCTTGTTTGAGAAGTTAAAGCATTCTGGCCTGATTGAGCCGCTCCTTGGCTATACTCCAGATCCATATGCAAAAGGATTTGATCCTGCTGTTCGATGCATGTACCACTCTAACGTCCAAGGGCAGAGCATTGAAGATTGTCGTTCTTTGAAAAAGGAAGTAGAAAGATTGATTCAAGAAGGGGCAATTGTGATCAATGACAGTGACGAGGAGCATGCGAATCCTCTTGAGAACTTATTGCCTGAAGTTGATGATATTGAAGTTGGTAATGGGCTTGACAATATAGATGTAGAACTTAGTGGCTAAGATGCATGCCGTGCTTGGTAGTTGGAATGAAGCTCCATCTCTTGATCAATCAGAGTGGAGTTCTTGGTGGCTTATGTTGTTGTCATTTCTGTTGTCTGGATTATTTTTAGGGTTGTAATCCGGATTTTGTCTTGTGGTCAAACCCTCTTATCCTTCTATTTTTGTCATAACAGTGTTCTTAGTCTTGTCCAGTTTTTTTCAGGGTTATACTTTGGTTTGTTCTGCTTGTTTCATTATTGAACCGATTCGCCGTTAGTCTAATGAAGCTTTCAATCTTTTGTTACCCCCAATCATCTTCTTTGTTTAGTTCTTTTTATCTTTAGATTTTTCTTTTGTTCAAACGCTGATTCTAGTGACATGGCATGCACGCACAATTTGGACCTAATCTTAAATGTTCATCATAAAACCATTTGGAGGTGATCGAGACATTTAAAGGAAATAAGAATGGTTTGAGATCATTTGGAGCCCGAGCCATGTGAAACTGGGGCAAGAAAAAAGAAAATCGTTGCAGGCAAGTTGGCCATGTTTAGATGGGGGTTGTTCATGGTAATAAAAATAAGAGTGTTGCCCAACAGGGCTTTAAAGATATAGCAAATATCTAATTGTGTTGTTGGCACTTGGCATATTTTGACGATTGGAATGACGGAGGCATTTTGTTCTGCTATCCAAATACTTTATCCATCGTCAACCCTTTGAACCTTATTTTAATTTCTTTCATACCCCTCTTTCGGAATCAGTAGCAAAAATTAGAAACATAAATGTGGAAGGTAAAAAAAAAGGAAAAAGAAAACAAAAAAAAATGAAAAAAAGTAAAAAGGAAATAGAACAACAAGGAATTGGGAACTACGTATGACCTGATTCCTCAAAGAGGATACGTAGGCGCCTCACGGCTCGGTCATAGAGTGAATAAAACTAAAAAATCCCCAAGCAAGAAACTGGGGCAAATAATTGTGTTTATAATAAATAAATCTGGGTCCGAAAGTTGTAAATTGTGAACCCAAAGTTGAATTGTTTTGAGCCTTTAATACCCTCTTTTTATAGCCCTATCCAAATCCCACATTACGGTCCAAAGAAAGACCTTCCGACCAGTCTTCAAAAGATGCCACGTCAGGCGAGTGAGAGAGTCCTATCAGAACATAACACTCTGATTCTAAGCAGAAAAGACTCCGATTTCCAGCAGAAGAAATATGAGAGAGTCTTAGAGGTAACACCCTCAATCCCTAGCTGAAGAGTAATACAAACGAGAGAGTCTTATCGGTAAAAACCTTCACGGGCACCATAAGGCGATGAAAGCTGAGAGAAAAATCAAAATGAGAGAGGCTTGATAGTGAAAACCCTTCGGGCACTACAAGTCGAATAAAGATTGAGAATCAGATGGAAATCAGTAGACTGAAATCTTGAAGGACAATTGACAACGGAGGATAGGCCATATGTGCATGTCATGACCATTAGAGTCGGTATCCGTATTTGATAGGGTTTTATTTTATAGTTTCTTTTGTTAGAAAGTCATATTTTGTTTGTCTTTTATTTTTGTTTCCTTTGATCGTTCTTCTTTCATAAAAAATTTCCCAGTTGAGTCTGTTTGGTCAGAACAAATTAGAAATGGTATCAAAATTTGTCATCAGCTTTCCAATTATGCAAGACGGAATCTGATTGGTACACCCAAGTGGTATAAGTCAGGAGGGAACAAACGTAAGACTAGTGTCCAGAAGGATATTCCCCAACAAGAGGAAATTGACAAATGGGTGGATCAGCAGGGGATACCTCCATCAAAAAGAGAAGGTTAACCACTTCAAGGCCAAGGCTAGTGAGACTCAAAGGTCAGGAAAATGCCTGTTCCTTAGATATGCCACAAAAGAAGGGGAGATACCCCAGCAGAAAAGGAATTTCCAGTAACAAGGATGAACAAAGAAAATGGTTCATCAGTAAAACATGCAAGATCCTCAAGCAGGGTGGGGAAGCAAGAAAAGGAAAAAACTATCCTTAGTAGGAATGTCATCCCCGGCAAATAATAACATCCCCAGCAAGTTTTGACAATGAAATACATAGCAGGGAAAGAGATGGAGAACTATCCCCAGCAGGAGCATCACAACCAACCATCGTGTTTTTAAACTAATAAATTTTCTTTGATTTGAAACAGGAAAAGGAAATGGCGTTGATGGCGGAAAGGCATGCCACAAGGAAGATAATCAAACTGGGGCAGAAAATTTTCCTTTCATTTGGAAAATTTTCTGGAAGACAGGTATCCATTTGGGGAAGAAAAAAGATAACGCTAGTTTTAAGGGAAGTGGTCCTTGAACCTGTATTATCCCCAACAGTGCAGAAAGAAAGAAAATAACAAGTTTCAATGAAAGGAGTTGTATCCCTAGCGGACAGAACAAAAAGGATGAAACTTGTGTTCAGAAAAGCAAAAGGCCAGTGTCATCCCCAGCAGCCTTCAGAAGAGTGAAGCACCAGTTTTGAAGAAATGAAAATCCCCGAGCAGTGTTATCCTCAACATCATTATCCCCAGCTGATAACATTTTTATCCCCAACAGGTAAGTAAATAATTTCCAATAGTGTTATCCCCAACATTTTCGTTGGAAGACAACACGATTTTTAAGGGAAACAGTTCTGCAAGAAAATAATTCAGGAAAAAGGAAATGGTTTAAGAGGAAAAGGGAGACGCACTTCCTAAATTAAGATTTTCATGCATAAGGAGACGCACTTCCTAAGTTTATTTTCACTCATAGGAGACGCACTTCCGAAATTAATAGTTCATGCATAGGAGACGCACTTCCTAAATTAAGATTTCAATCATAGGAGACGCACTTCCTAGTTTAAAGTCATTAAAGTTTTACCCATAGGAGACGCACTTCCTAAGTTTATTTTTAACCATAGGAGACGCACTTCCTAAGTTTATTTTACCTCTAGGAGACGCACTTCCTAAGTTTATTTTCATGCATAGGATACGCACTTCCTGAATTAAGATTTCACTCATAGGATACACATTTTAAAGTCATTAAAGTTTTACCCATAGGAGACGCACTTCCTAAGTTTATTTTTACCCATAGGAGACGCACTTTCTAAGTTTATTTTACCTCTAGGAGACACACTTCCTAAGTTTATTTTCATGCATAGGAGACGCGCTTCCTGAATTAAGATTTCACTCATAGGAGATGCACTTCCTAGTTTAAAGTCATTAAAGTTTAACCCATAGGAGACGCACTTCCTAAGTTTATTTTTACCCATAGGAGACGCACTTCCTAAGTTTATTTTCACTCATAGGAGACGCACTTCCGAAATTAATAGTTCATGCATAGGAGACGCACTTCCTAAATTAAGATTTCAATCATAGGAGACGCACTTCCTAGTTTAAAGTCATTAAAGTTTTACCCATAGGAGACGCACTTCCTAAGTTTATTTTTAACCATAGGAGACGCACTTCCTAAGTTTATTTTACCTCTAGGAGACGCACTTCCTAAGTTTATTTTCATGCATAGGAGACGCACTTCCTGAATTAAGATTTCACTCATAGGAGACGCACTTCCTAGTTTAAAATCATTAAAGTTTTACCCATAGGAGACGCACTTCCTAAGTTTAAATTCACCCTTAGGAGACGCACTTCCTAAGTTTATTTTTATCTCTAGGAGACGCACTTCCTAAGTTTATTTTCATGCATAGGAGACGCACTTCCTAAATTAAGATTTCAATCATAGGAGACGCACTTCCTAGTTTAAAGTCATTAAAGTTTTACCCATAGGAGACGCACTTCCTAAGTTTATTTTTACCCATAGGAGACGCACTTCCTAAGTTCATTTTCATGCATAAGGAGACGCACTTCCTAAATTAAGATTTTACCCAATAGGAAACACACCTTCTAGTTTAAAGTTATTAAAGTTTCACCCATAGGAGATGCACTTCCCAAGTTTATTTTTATGCACAGGAGACGCACTTCCTAAATTAAGATTTCATGCATAGGAGACGCACTTCCCAAATCAATAGTGCAGTCATTGGAGACGCACTTCCTAAATTTGAGTTCACCCTTAGGAGATGCACTTCCTAGTTAAGTTCATTCCAATTCAACCATAGGAGATACACTTCCTAATCAAGATCTTTTAAGTCATTCTTATAGGAGACACACTTCATAGTTTAATCACTGAAGTTTTCACCCTTAGGAGACGCACTTCCTAGTCTTGGTTATTTAAATTCATCTTTAGGAGACGCACTTCCTAAGCCTGGTTCATTCATGTTTTATTTTTAACAGACACATTTGCTAGTCAAAGTTCTTGGTTTTACTAGTAGGAGACGCACATCCTAGTCTAGTCTTTAGTTTACTCTCATCATTGCATCAGTAGAATAAGTGGTTCACAATTTTGCTAACGACTCACAAATCTTCGTAGTGCAAACTGGGTAGGAAATTTTGTTTGTTTTGGTTGTTTTGGTTGAAGGATCCCGCCTGGAGAGCGGAGGGTTACAACAAAAATCTCCAGCATTCAAGCCAAGTTAGAAGTAGCAGAAGCTCGCCTCAAGAATGCGAGCCAACAGTCTAAGATGATCGAAAGAAGTTAGTCACAATGAAGGAAAAAAGTGAATCCAAAGTGCAGTTGTGGAGGAAAGATGCGATCTGCTCAAAGCATGACCGAGGTCACAAGAGCAAGCCTGGTCCAGATCCATAAAGACGAAGAAGATTGAACTAGCACCTACAACTAGCAAGTATCAAGGTTCAAATTTAGAGTCCGCATGAAGCACCAACCAATACTCAAGATCAAGCTTCAGAAGACTTATAGATAGGAATCTTGTAACTAGTAGCTGATAGGCTTAGTTAGTCTTTCTCATGTTTTTTTTATGTAATAGCAGGACCACGGACCGGAACTTCTATGGAACGGAACCTCGGCGGAATGGCACCACGACTAACTCCCCACCTCGGTATACTCCATATTCTTACTCAGTTTCTGAACTACACGTGGCCTGATTCCTTTATAACCAAGGATATGTAGGCAGCTCAGATACCAAGGCTCGGTCACATTCTCTTCCTTTCCTCTTAGTTTTAGTCTTTTCGAAGAAGGGTCGGGTCAAAACACTTGTCTAGTCGTTCTTTGTCTGAAAACTCTTTGTGTTTTCAGTCAAAGAGGGGCAGCTGTTGACGTGTGATTTTTGACCCTCCTCGAGATTTTTTATATTTTAGCGTAAAATATTTAGTTTAGGCCTAGTATAGTTATTTCAATTAGCTTTGACTCATTTACTTTATTTTATCACAAAAATAAATAAAATAGTCACACGTGTTTTCTTAATTATGATTTCATGGAAAATTAGCATTTTTTTTAGTTCCTTATTTCTTCATTCTTGTTTGTTTCTTTCTCAAAAGAAAAATAGAAAAATATCAACTCCTTTGTTTTTTCCAATCTCAGAAAGTTTGGTTTCGTAAATTAATTTTCAATAGTTGTAGTTAGTTGTAGTATTTGAATTTGTTTTAGCTAAAATATCTTTGTATTTTTTATTGAACAATTGAAAAAAAAAAAGGAATGAAAAGACAAAAAATTGGCCACTCATTTGGGACCACTCATCAATTCATTTTACATTGCCCATTCAGATAAGCTTTGCCCACAAATGATTCATCTGCGCACTTGTTTTCCCTCACGGCCACATTTCCCCACAATCACATTCCACTCACTTTGCACTTATTTTGTTTTATTTTAATTTTGATTTTAATTTTATTATCCACCTACACTCTATCACTATAAAAGAATCGACAATCTTGAAAAGAGGGAGGGCAGCAGATATCCCTAAAAATAACGCTCCCATTGGTTTTGCTCGGCTTCTTCACCATTTTGATACTGGAGACCTCCTCCTAATTCCTAAACAAATCCAGCAACCAAATAACTCGAACCAGCTACAGTTCGTTGGAAAACCAGACGCGCAAGCTACACACACACAGCTATTGTTCCCCGTTCAACGTCGACTACTGCCATTCCTGGCCACCTGAACCAACGCCAACCAGTCGACCATCCTTCACGCCAGTCCCTCCCCAAACAAACCCATCGTCCAAACCAGTCCGCTTTTGCTTTGTCCCCATACACACGACGATAACAGCAACGTCGATCACCCGTTTCACTTCATCTTGTTCGTCATCCGATGAGGTCGTCCATCCGAGGTTGGAGGTTGTTATCCAAGGAGTCTGTTTCGGTCGCCAAGTCATTTGTTTGTGGGTCGCTATTCGAGGTTCGAGGTTCACGATAAAGTTTTCTGTTGCTATTTCAGTCTCGTGTTCGAGTCTATTGCCGGATTGTCTTGTAAACACTATCAGCAAATTAATTGTGAAACATTTGCAGGTCCATCTCGCTACTCTCCTCCTTAGCTTATGATTCATTTTTAATTATTATTATTATTATTACTTGAATAGTTCATAAAAATAAAAATAATCATTGTTGAAGTTTTGGGTAGGTTCATGTTGATATTTGTCGAATCAATAGTCATATGTGAACTAATTCAAGAAATTTATTAGACACTCATACTCTCTTTTAATGGAAGAGATATTAGCCGAGGACGCAATTTTCACTAAAAGCTAAGAGTCTTAATTAATCTTTTCATGAAGTAGTTATTTTCACCTATCACTTTAGTTTTATGTAAAGAGTATGCATGTGGAATTATGATTCCCATACGATAGTGAGTTGAAAATTATGTCTCTGGTAAGTTTTTTTTTTCTTTTTGATTAGTAAATTGTCACTTCATTAAAAAATTAGTATTGTTATATGTTGAGTGGATCGAATTAGTTGTGTCATAGGCACTTAGCATTGTCCATTTCATGAGTACGTGTGATCACTTATATCGTTGAAGAGAATTTAATATTCTATGCTTTGGAATTTTCTGTAGATAGATCTTGGGAGTATTTGACTTGGTTTAGGTGGATTTTATAAGTTCTGTGGTTAGTCTTGGGAGCATTTTATGAAACACGGTTATAATAATTTTGAATAATAATATTTTTTTTTAAAATAATTCGAGGTGCGGCAATAACAAATTTACATAACCCTCGTATAAGTTTCGTAATTTAGATTTAACAAATTGATAAATACTAATAGCTTTGCTTTACGACCGATTTAGACTAGTATTACGATTATATATACGTTTCGCGCAATATAATTGTAAATCTAATTCTAAAAAATTAATTTGGAATATGCGTTCGCGTAATTTCAATAAAAACTTTCCTAATAAAAAAAAATGGGTTGCAGGTTATTAATTAATTTTAGTTTTATAAATTATTAAAAAAACGAGGTTAACAATAAGTTTCAATTAATTCATTCGGGGCTTTAACTGTTATTAGTAACGTATTTTGTATAATTGCAAATTAAGCTTTAGCAGTATATATATATAGATATATATATAATTATGTATTTAATTTTTTTCTTATACGATTCCTTTGTATCAAATTTTATTAGGCAATATGTAGGCCAGTGTTTAATCCAGTTAGTGACATCCTTTTAGTAGTTAATTCCATGAGTTTTAAAAAATGATTAATTTAATTAATTAGAAAATGGTTAGTTTATTTATATATTTCATGCTATATGTAATTTCAGGCTTTAGTAATGTATATTTATAAAATATGGCATGAAACGAGGTTTTAATATAAAAGTTTGCACTTACAAATATTTGTTTAATTAGGATATTTTTTTTATATATATTTAGAGGTAAAATAATATATATAGTCATTTTAGATTTATTTATTTTTAACAAAATAAGACAAGTTTCAATATAAAATTAGGGGATCTTCCTAGATATAAATGCGTTAAAAATGCTTAGATTTCGGGATATGTCGTTTAGCAAATTTCACGACATTCCCAAAATAATAATACGCTAGCATCTTTAGGTACGTACTTAATAAAATTACCTCCCTAAACTCGGGTACACATTTTTGTGACCCCAATCCAAATCCCAATGAAGTCGGAATACATCAAAAATTCCGGACACATTTATGTGACGAAATTCGAGATATATTCTCACGACGTTATAATTTTCTTCTAAAGCGATAAAAACAATTCGAAGTGGTAATTTGCACATTAGTTCTATTTGTTAAAAATCAGATAATCAAGCCGAATATAAATAGTTAAGCGATCGTGCTAGAACCACGGAACTCGGGAATGCCTAACACCTTCTCCCGGGTTAACAAAATTCCTTATCCGGATATCTGGTACGCAGACTGTTTAACAGAGTCAACCTTTTCCTCGATTTGGGATTCAAACCGGTGACTTGGGACACCATAAATCTCCCAAGTGGCGACTCTGAAAAATTAAATAAATTGATCCCGTTTCGATTGTCCTTTAATTGGAAATACTTCATTCGCGCCCTCGCGGGTTAGCGGAAAAAGGAGGTGTGACACCATGTAGGTATGCCCTTTCCTTCTATGGTGACAGAGATAGAAGCACCGGCCGCTGCAATTCTCGATACTTCGAGGCGGGGGAAGGCATTGACCTCCCAACCATCTACTAATAATTCCTTGCCATCCAACGGGAAAGTCAAAGGCTTCACTGAGAAGGGTGATGAGTCAGGTTCGTCTGTTGATGCGGACGACTTGGAGATAATAGAGGAAAGGTTTACCCAACTTGAGATAAGGTTAGAGAGGTGTATGAGGGCCATTGTGATCCTTATGGATCTGACTTGCTAAAGAATATAGAGGACGTGTTCCCTGGCTTCGACCCTCTTTGTTTTGACATAGAAGGTAAGACCCTCAACGAGTTGGATGGCGTCACTTTTTCGAGGAGCATTGTTGGTCTTGCTCTTAGAGTGAGTGTGTGGTGTTTTGTCCTTCTTCTTTTTTATGTCTTTGTTTTTTAGGGCGTTCTAATTTCTGACTTGATTCTCTTTCTTTTTGTGATTGCAAACAATGATTTTGGAGATTAAGAGCGCTTTGAGGGAGGATAGATATAAGGAAATATTTGTGAGGTTGAAAATTAGTACTTCGAGTATCGCGAAAAGTAACGAGAGTTTTGCAGCGATTTCATGAAGGCGAAAATATGCAAGCCTTTCGCGGTGAGTTGAAGAAGAAGGATGATGAGCTGGTGAAAGCCTTCGAGAAGTGTAGAGTCTTTGAGGGGATGTTGAGGAGCAGGGAAGAATGATTGAGGTATGCAGGGGCATATAGGCCCAATTCAGACCTTCAAGCACAAATGGTTGAGCTGCATGGGCAATTGGAAGAATATTGGCTTCAGTTACAGGCCCTTAATGGTGAAATAGCCAAGAATCAGAATGAAGTTGAGAAGGCAGAACCTTCCAGTTAGGATGCTCAGATGAAGTAGGTGATGCTTGAGTTGGTGAATACGGCCCTCTAGGGCGAGCGGGGGAATGACTAGTCCATGGCGAAAGCTAAAGAAGATTGACGAGAGGAGATGATCGGATAGCCGGAGAAGTATAACTCCATCCTTCAAGATCGGGTGGCCACTTTGGAAGGTGAGAAGGCCCAATTGCTTGCACAAACATCTTCTTCTCGTACTTCAGATTTTCCAACGTTCCTCGGGAATTATATGAGATATGTATTCAGGATGATGCTCAATTAGACATCTTCAGAGTTTGTATGCGGCGGGATCCATTTTAGAGGCTTCTCTCAAAGGTGTTTGCCTTAAGGATCCTAAAGCTTGAGTCGCTTGCGGGTATGATCCCGCTACACCCGAGGCCGTTGAAGGGGACGATAAAGATGTAGACCGGCTTTAAGAGGATGCCTGGTATGATACAGCTTATCATGAGGGTGAATGCAACGATTGTGAGGGGGATCAAGATGGCGCGGACATCGGTTGCCAAGATGGAGAAGGCACTGAAGATCGTGATGGTGGCGATCACTTGTTTTATTTTTCCCTTGTAACTTTTTGTGTATTTTGCCGACGTCTTTATGGCCTTCTATAAAATTCTTAAGTATGAAACATCAAGGTTGTTCTCTACATCTTCTTCCTTTTTTGTGGTTTACTTTCTATACTTGTATGTTTTTTGCTTCTATTGTTTGGAGTCTGTTTTTTTACTGAACAATTTAGTTTGCCTTAATTTTGAGTAGGTGGACATTGTCCCTTGTTATTCTTGTCAGTATTTAAGAACTAGAAGCATCAATTGATATATTGGAGATTCTAAAAGAGAACTGAATAACCCTCAATATAATTTGCCTCATCCGTATTTATTTGGTCATTTGCTAGGATTCTTCATTTTGCTATAAAGTTTTGTAGCTTCCATCTTTAATTAAAAAAAATGTGAATTTCATAACGTTGAATTCCAATTGCCTTATTTGATAGGTTGCTTGGTTAGCATTTACACCGGCTGGGCCATTTTGTTAGTTTTATGAAGATACAAAAAATTGGTTTTGAAAAAAAAATTGTTCGAGCCATTTCATATATGACTTGGTAAAGCAATCAATTCATAAAGCTAGCGTATTATTCCATTTAGCAAAATAATCACTCATGGGTATCCGTAGTTTGCTTTAAGTTATGTGCAATTCTTTGGAATAATTTGAGGCATGTCATGTCAAATAAAATTTCAAATTGCATTGCCCTTATTTTAGTTAATCTCTGTTTTAGTCCTTAGAATTCGAGGCGTGCCATTTAATAAATTTTCATGGCCCTCGCAAAGTTGCAAACGCGTAGTTGTTTTAGGCACGCTATTTTAATAATATTATCTTCCTAAATACGGATGCACATTTATGTGACCCCAATCTAAATCTCAACGAAGTCGAAATGTGTCAAAAGCCACGGGTGCACTGGTGCGACGTGGTTCGAAATGCATTTTCACAACGTTGTAATTCTCCTTTAAATATATAATATAAGGGGACTACTAATAAAAGGCACATAGGTTAGAACATATTGTAAAATCAGATAAATAATCTAAATATGACAGTTGAGCGACCGTGCTAGAACCACGGAACTCGGGAATGCCTAACACCTTCTCCCGGGTTAACAAAATTCCTTATCCGGATTTCTGGTTCGTAGACTGTAATATAGAGTCAACTTTTTCCTCAATTCGGGATTCAACCGGTGACTTGGGACACCATTAATCTCCCAAGTGGCGACTCTAAATTAAATAAATAAATCCTATTTCGATTGTCCTTTAATTGGAAAAACTCCCTCGCACCCTCGCAGGCAGTGCCAAAAGGAGGTGTGACACTTATCAGAGGCAATTATAATACCTCCAGCAGGGGTCTTTGACGGTCACTCAATATGAGACCCGGTTTATCGATCTGGCTCGCCATGCCCTCGTTATACTCCCCACAGAGAGGGAGAGAATTAGGAGATTTATTGATGGGTTGATCCAGCCTATTCGTCTTTCGATGGCTAGAGAGGCGGGTAGTGATATTACTTTTCAGGAGGCGGCCAATGTGGCCTGCAGGATCGAGATGATCTTACCACAAGGGGTGGTTACAGGGCACAAAAAGCCCCGTCACTCAGGTCGATTCGGCGGTGCCTCATCTGGAGGCAAGGATTTTTATGATATGGGCCAGTCCTCCAAGCCCTTTTCAGTCAGCCCTCTAGGCTTCACATGGTGTTTCAAGTGATCGTAGCTTTCCAGAGCAATATTCAG
>JASVEL010004130.1:0-40393 GCA_032618575.1 Nicotiana noctiflora | reverse complement strand
TCCACGCACTTGTGTGCGGATCCGAGTCCTCTCGGCGGTGATCCGGTGGTTGTGCGATGCGACGTACGTGGGATATACGAGGTAGCCTGCCGAGTCCGCGGGACCCGATATTCCTTCTTCTTGTCTTTTGATTACGTATTGACATTACCTTCCGCACTTGGTATCTTGTAAACCTTTATACAACATGTTCGGTAGAGGCTCGCTGACTCTCGACCGCTCAGTACGTGGGAGTTGGTGTATTATGGGACTTGGTTCCCGTTTTCGTTATATGTATCGATATTGCTTTGTGATTTGATATGCTTAAATGGGCTAAAGAGAGCTTCTAGCTCCGTTATGGTTATTGTTGATTGGTCGGGCTGGCCTAGCAGTGTGCTGGGCGCCATCACGGTCGGATTTGGGGTCGTGACAAGTTGGTATCAGAGACTAGGTTTACTAGGCCTCATGAGTCTTGAGCCGGTTAGTAGAGTCTTGTGGATCGGTACGGGGACGCTCTGTACTTATCCTCGGGAGGCTGCGAACCTTTAGAAACACTTCACATTTCTTGGAATTCTTATCGTGCGTGCTTGTTGTTCGAGAGCCGAACTCATATTCTATTCTCTCGCGGATGGCGAGAACGCGAGCATCGGGACGAGGTGGACGACCTCCGTTGCCACTTGTTAGAGGCCGTGGGCACGGTCGTATTAGAGGTAGAGGTAGGGCGGTGAGGCGGTGCCGATTGACCGCCCGTTGTACCGGTTCGAGGAGCGACCCACAGTGGTTTATGCTCCGGTGCCCCGGTTCGGGAGCCGGAGCCTGTATCTATTGCTATTCATGGTCTTGAGGAGACTCTTGCTCGGATATTGTCGGTGTGTTCGGTTTGGCTCGGGTAGTCTCAGCAGGACTGCTGCTGCGGCGACATCTCGGACGAGAGGGCGGTCGGCGGACCACTGCCGGCTCGCACGCCGACCCGGTTGTTCGGGGACTCGGACGCCGGAGGTGGTCCTGCTCGGGTGGTTGCGCCGGTTATTCCTCCAGTGCCGCCGGCTCCGGCTCCAGAGCATATGGTTGAGGTTATGCCCGACGACGAGCGGCATCGTGCTTGAGAGATTTGGTAGACTTCGGCCACCCCTTTAAGTGGCGTTGAGGGCGATGATGCCCGGGGTTTCTTGGATAAGTGTCGAGAGGATGTTGCGGACGGGTGGTATTCGTGAGTCCGGCGGAGTATCATTTACTACCTTTCGGTTCAGCTGGTCCCGCGTTTGATTGGTGGGAAGAGTTTGAGAGGCGTAGGCACATGCAGGAGCATCCTCTCACGTAGCGGCAATTCTCTACTCTCTTTCTAGAGAAATATGTACCTCGGTCTCGTCGTGAGGAGCTACGTCGCCAATTCGAGTGGTTGGTTCGGGGCGACATGTCTGTGACCCAGTATGAGCTTAGATTCACACGGTTGGCTAGGCATGCCACATGGATGATCCCTAATGATAGGGAGAGGATCAAGAGGTTCATTGATGGCCTATCCGCATTCTTATGACCAGAGAGAGAGTTTTATCATCATCGTTTGAGCAGGTTGTTGATATGGCACGCTCCGTTGAGGCGGATCGTCGCCGAGAGAGAGAGGAGCGGGAGGCCAGAGGCCTCGTGGTTCTGGGCAGATTCGGTGGTGCTCCATCTAGAGGGCATTCCCGGCGGAGCAGAGGTCGCTCATCTAGACCTTCTCGTTCGGGCCGCCCGGAGCGGAGCGGAGGTTCGCATGGTCGTGGTCGACGGGGGTTTCGGCGAGGGTCGGTCATCGACTTGGTGCCGCTTCCGGCTCGAGTGCGGCACCTGCGCTTGGCCCGGGGGTTCTTTTGTGGCGAGGGTTCCGCTTCGGTCCCGCTCTCGGCACCGAGGTGCGTGTTATGAGTGTGGTGAGTTTGGCCGCGTGAGGAGACGGTGCCCTCGACTCCGTAGGGACGGGGCTCGCAGAGGGACCGGCCCTCGTCTTCTGAGCGCCATCTCGGTCTAGTAGAGGTGGAGGTCGGTCTCTCGTGGTCGCCCGGGGGCGAAGAGATACTGGTGGAGGCCGAGCGCGATTCATGCAGCTTGCGACAAGCGTGATGCGGTTGCCTCCGATGCGGTGATTACGGGTATCATTTCCGTCGTCAGAGAGATGCCTCTGTTCTATTTGATCCGGGGTCCACATATTCATACGTGTCCTCTTATTTTACACATAATTTGGGTGCGACTCGTGGTAGTCTTGATTTACCTGTTCATGTATCCACCCCGTGGGTGATACGATTGTTGTGGATCATGTCTATAGATCCTGTGTTATATCTATTGGGGGTCTGGAGACCCAGGCAGATTTGTTATTGTTGGGAATGGTGGACTTTGATGTTATATTGGGTATGGACTGGTTGTCTCCGTATCATGCTATATTGGACTGTCATGCTAAGACGATTACGTTGGCCATTCCTGGTATTTCTCAGATTGAGTGGCGGGGTTCGACCGATTTCGTCCCTAGCCGTGTTATTTCGTTCTTAAAAGCTCAGAGGATGGTTGAAAAAGGGTGTTTATCGTACTTAGCTTTTGTGAGAGATGTGGGAGCTGAGTCTCCTAGCATTGATTCTGTACCTGTTGTGAGGGACTTCCCAGATGTATTCCCCTCAGACCTGTCGGGCATGCCGCCGGACAGGGATATTGATTTTGGCATTGACTTGGTGCCGGGCACTCAGCCCATATCCATTCCTCCTTATCGGATGGCACCAGCTGAGTTGAAAGAACTGAAAGAGCAGCTTCAAGAGCTTCTGGATAAGGGTTTCATCCGCCCTAGTGTGTCCCCGTGGGGTGCGCCGGTATTATTTGTTAAAAAGAAAGATGGTTCCATGCGAATGTGTATTGATTATAGGCAATTGAACAAAGTGACAGTGAAGAACAAGTACCCTCTACCGCGCATAAATGATTTGTTTGATCAGTTACGGGGTGCGAGGGTGTTTTCTAAGATCGATCTTCGTTCAAGCTATCATCAGCTGAAGATCAGGGACTCGGATATTATGAAGACTGCATTCAGGACCCGATATGGTCATTTTGAGTTTCTTGTGATGTCGTTTGGGCTGACCAACGCCCCAGCAACATTTATGTATCTGATGAACTATGTGTCGAGGCCCTATTTGGATTCATTTGTGATTGTGTTCATTGATGACATTCTAGTCTACTCCCGTAGTTAGGAGGAGCATGCTCGGCATTTGAGTATTGTGTTGCAAAGATTGAAGGAGGAGAAGTTGTATGCTAAATTATCCAAGTGCGAGTTTTGGCTCGAGTCAATAGCATTTCTGGGTCATGTGGTGTCTCGTGGTGGTATTCAGGTTGATCCGAAGATGATAGAGGCGGTGCAGAGTTGGCCTAGACCGTCCTCAGCTACAGAGATCAGGAGCTTTCTTGGCTTGGCGGGATATTATTGCCGGTTTGTTCAGGGATTTTCATCCATTGCTTCTTCATTGACTAGATTGACCCATAAGGGTGCACCATTCGTGTGGTCGGACGAGTGCGAGGAGAGCTTTCAGAAGCTCAAGACAGCTTTGACCACAGCTCCAGTGTTAGTGTTGCCATCAGCTTCAGGTTCATATATTGTTTATTGTGATGCCTCGAGAGTGGGGATAGGTTGTGTGTTGATGTAGGAAGGTAAGGTGATTGCTTATGCTTCTCGGCAGTTGAAGCCACATGAGAAGAACTATCATGTTCATGATTTGGAACTAGCCGCCATTGTCCATGCCTTGAAAATTTGGAGGCATTATTTGTACGGTGTGTCTTGCGAGGTGTATACCAACCATCGTAGTCTCCAGCACTTGTTCAAACAGAAAGACCTTAATTTGAGACAGCGGAGATGGCTTGAGTTGCTTAAGGATTATGACATTACTATTTTATATCATCAGGGGAAGGCCAATGTGGTGGCCGATGCTTTGAGCCGGAAGGCGGTCAGTATGGGGAGCTTGGCATATATTCCAGCTGAGGAGAGGCCATTTGCTTATGATGTTCAGGTGCTTGCCAATCGGCTAGTGAGGTTAGATATTTCGGAGCCCAGCAGGGTATTGGCTTGTGTTGTATCTCGGTCATCTCTATATGATCGTATTCATGAGCGCCAGTATGATGATCCACATTTGGCTGTCCTGAGGGACAGAGTTCAGCATGATGATGCTAGAGATGTCACCATTGATAGTGACGGCGTATTGAGGATGCAGGGCCGGATATGCGTGCCCAATGTTGATGGCCTTCGTGAGTTGATTCTGGAGGAGGCCCATAGCTCGCGGTATTCTATCCATCCGGGAGCCGCGAAGATGTATCAAGATTTGAAACAGCACTATTGGTGGAGAAAGATGAAAATGGACATTGTCGGACATGTATCACGGTGCCTCAACTGTCAGCAGGTTAAGTACGTGCATCAGAGGCCCGGTGGTATATTTCAGCGCATTGATATTCCTGAGTGGAAGTGGGAGAGGATCACTATGGACTTTGTTACTGGACTCCCTCGGATAGCGAGGAAGTTTGATTACGTATGGGTGATTGTGGATAGGCTAACCAAGTCAGCTTACTTCATTCCTGTATATACTATGTACTCTTCGGAGCGATTAGCTGAGATATTCATTCGGGAGATTGTCAGGTTGCATGGGGTCCCAGTGTCTATTATATCTGACAGAGGCACTCAGTTCACATCTCAGTTTTGGAGAGCATTTCAGCGGGACATGGGTACGAGGGTTGAGTTGAGTACAGCATTTCACCCCCAGACGGACGGGCAGTCTGAGCGCACTATACAAATTCTGGAAGATATGTTGCGAGCATGTGTGATTGACTTTGGTGGTTCGTGGGATAAGTTCTTACCACTTGCTAAGTTTTCCTACAATAATAATTATCAGTCGAGTATTCAGATGGCCCCGTATGAGGCATTGTATGGCAGGCGGTGTAGATCCCCCGTGGGATGGTTTGAGCCTGGTGAGGTTAGATTGATAGGGACTGAGTTAGTCCGGGATGCTCTAGATAGAGCAAAGTTGATCCAGGAGAGGCTTCGTACAGCACAGTCTCGTCAGAAGAGTTATGCGGACCGTAGAGTTCGAGAGTTGTCTTTCATGGTTGGTGACCGAGTATTGTTGAAGGTTTCACCTATGAAGGGTGTCATGAGGTTCGGGAAGAAAGGGAAGTTGAGTCCCAGGTACATTGGTCCTTTTGAGATACTTAGGAGAGTTGGAGAGGTGGCGTATGAGTTGGCCTTGCCGCCCAGCTTATCCAGGCGTTCATTCAGTATTCCATGTGTCTATGCTCCGAAAGTATATTGGAGATCCATCTCATGTATTGGACTTTAGTACCATTCAGCTTGATAGTGATCTATCTTATGATGTGGAGCCTATTGCCATTTTGGGACGTCGGGTGAGAAAATTGAGGTCTAAGGAGATTGCATCAGTTAAGGTTCAGTGGAGAGGTCGACCCGTGGAGGAGGCCACTTGGGAGATCGAGCGGGAGATGCGTAGCAGATATCCTCACTTGTTTGAGACTTCAGGTATGTTTCTTGACCCGCTCGAGGACGAGCGTTTGCTTAAGAGGGGAGAATGTGACGACCCGGCCCGTCGCCACGGAAATTACCACCCCGTTATGTTGGAATTACATGTTTTATGATTTTATATCAGTGTTAGAGTTTATCGGATGAGTTAGGAGTGAATTGTATTGAAAATGAGGCATATAGCCTTTTTGAAGGAAACTTGAATGAGGAAAGTCAACACGGAGTTGACTATTTGGTTAGAGGGCTCGGAATTGAATTCTGATGATTCGGCTAGTTTCGGGAGGTCATTTATGACTTAGGGGAACGATCGAAATTGAATTTGGAGGCCCGGTGTAGAAATAGGCTTGAATTGGCTAAGGTTGAATTTTAGCGAAATCCGAACGGTAGGTGAGATTTTGATCCGGGGGTCGGAATGGAATTCCGACAATTCCTGTATCTCCGTTAGGTGATTTTGGATGTGCCTGCAAAATTTCAGGTCATTCGGACTTCGTTTGGTCGGGTTTTTGATGGAATGTGTAATTCGGAATGTTTTAAGGAATTTAGGCTTGAATTCGATATGAATTATGGGTTTTGATGTTATTAGACGTGTTTTGAGGATTGAAGCAAGTTTGAATAAGGCATTAAGATATGTTGGTGTGTTTGCATGAGGTCACGGGGGCCTAGGGGTGTTTTCGGATGGCTAAATGGGAGAAAATGTGAAAATTTTGCAGGGAAGTGTTCTGGTTCTATTGTTTTCGCTCCTGCGGAAATGGGGGCACATGAGCGAGTCCGTAGAAGCGGACAAGGAGGCGCAGGAGCGCTTGTCTTCGCAGAAGCGGAAAAATGTCCGCTGAGGCGGCGTCGCAGGAGCGAAGGGTAGACCGCAGAAGCGGTCAAGAGGCGAAATGGAGAAGTCCGCAGAAGCGGGCGATTGATCGCATAGGCGAGTCCGCAGGAGCGCACTCTTGGTCGCAAAGGCGAAACATTCCGCAGAAGCGGACTAATTTCCGCAGAAGCGGATGCGCAGGGGCGGTCCGTGGATCGCAGGAGCGGAATTGGCTAAATGGGCCTGGGTTCGCAGAAGCGACCAGTTGGTCGCAGAAGCGGTTCCGCAGGGGCGGAAAATGGTCTGCAGAAGCGAAAAATCGCAGTGAGTTAAGTGTATCGGAAGTTAGAAAATTTCAGAAACATTTCACACATTTGGGTCTCGGCTTTAGAGGCGATTTGGGCGATTTTGAAGAGAAACTCAAGGGAAATCATCAGGTAATCAACTATGGACTTAAACTATGATTAGTATTGATAATATTATGCAATTATATCATGAAAATGGAGGAATTTGGGGTAATTTATGGAGGATTTAGCCCTAGGCTTGAACTTCGAAAAATTAAGGTTTTGAATGGGCAAATGGAGTCCGAATTTGGTAAATCTTATATGCTTAGACTCGTATCGAGATGAGGGTTCCGAATATGTGACTTTCGTGATTTTTCGAGAAGCCTACCGAAAGTCGGGTTTTGACAACTTTGGGAATTTTGATGTAAATTGAGTTGTATTGATTGGGTGTCGTTCCATTGGCCTAATTTGTTGTGTTTCTACTGTATTTGATTATATTCTATGCGTGCAGAGCTTGATTCTCGTGGCAAGGGCATCGCGGACTAGTCGTCGCGCGGTATTGAGGTGAGTAATAGATGTGGGTGATGACCGGCGGGTTCGAAACCCCGGTATACCACTTTGTGACGTTGTATAGCAGCGAGACACGTACTTTCTTGTGAGTGCGGGGTCGATTGTGATTAGGGACTATGGCTTAGTCCGACTTGTTGATACTGTGTTATGATATTAGGCTATTCTTGAGCCGTCGAACCTCCTCCTCGGATGGTTGCATACTATATATTGTGATATTGGCCACTCTTGAGCCGAGGAACCCCCTTCTTGGGCGGTTGAGTATACATGTGGGCCGTGAGCCAGTTATTGGATCCCGTGAGGATCGTTATCATTGTCTATTCATATTGACATGTTAGTTACTACTAGTCCGTAGTTATTTCTGTTATCATGCTATTTTCCAAACTCTGGAACTTTGATATACTGTTTTCTATTGAAAATGATAAAAGAGTTTTCAAAAACTACTTTTGATCATGTGAGGCTACATTTACATATTAGTTGACCGGTAGTGGATCGGTCTACGCGCCGCAACGTATTCATAATATTGTGCTTGGGCTGTAGGATCCCCATCGGAGTCTGAACCCCCACAGTGAGAACGGGTACACAAATAGGATCGGGCTATGCACCATAGCGGTAATTTCATTCATTACATTGCATTTAGCTACATCTGATAGCTGATATACTGTTTTGATGGTACTTGTTGGTACAGACACTATTGATATTGATTCTGTTGCAGGGTATTTGATTACAGCTTTACATAGTGCTATATTGTGATTTCTTATCTACGGTGTCTTACCCATGTTCATTACTACTGAGTCTGGAAGTAATCACTTTACTCCCTGCACCTTGTGTGTAGATCCAGGTATGTTACAGCAGCCCTGATCAAGTAGCTGCTCGGAGTTGTACTTTTTGGATAGTCAAGGTAGCTGCCACGTCCACAGGACCTGACTTTCTTTCCAGCACTTCCTTTATTCATGTTGTTCTCTATTTCCGCACTTGGTATCTTGTGAACCTTTATACACTCATGTTCAGTAGAAGCTCATGACTCTTGACCCTTGGTCTATGGGAGTTGATGTATTATGGGACTTGGTTCCCGTTTTCGTTATATGTATCGCTATTGCTTCGTGATTTGATATGCTTAAATGGGCTAAAGAGAGCTTCTAGCTCCGTTATTGTTGATTGGTCAGGCTGGCTTAGCAATGTGTTGGGCACCATCACGACTAGATTTGGGGTCATGACACCTAGATCCCTTCATTCTTCTTCTCACACCTTATCTCCATTAACCTCACCCCAAAAAGCCACCAGTATTTCATTTCTTGAAATTTCGTTCGCCGGAACCCTAGCCGGCAACCACCAAACTATGAACCAACCCTTCACCTTAACACCCCAGAATCGCCATAAAACGATCTTTCACCCCATCATAGTCATATACCTTGAATATAACCCAAACTCTTCGAATATCAAAAAGTGTCTCGTTGGAACCCTACTCCAGCGAGTACCCAAAAATAAATCCCTTCAAAAACCATGCCCATGGTCTCTGACTACCTTTTTACACACTTAAATCAACTTCCAAGAGTCTATCTGGAAAGATCCATCATTTAAGAGACTCCAAGTCTTTGAGACACTGGGAAATCAAGAAAATAAGAAAGAAGAAGAAAGAAAGAAGAAAGAAAGAAAGAAGAAAAGAAAGAAAGAAAGAAAAGGAAAAAGAAAAGAAAGAAAGAAAGAAAAGGAAAAAGAAAAGAAAAGACGAAACCCTAAAGCTAAGTACCCTGAAACATGCCTTTGTTCAGTGTTTTTGTGTTCTTATCTGTTAAAACTTAAATCTGTGGCATGTTTAGAAAATCTTTATGCATGTTTAAATTGATTAAGTGCCCTGAATCCACTTCTGTTCTATACTCTATGCTTATGTGTTATTACTTGTTAAAAACCTGAGCCTATTACATGTGTATGCCTAAAATCGACTAAGTATTCTTAGTTCTGAATATAATTACGTGTAAATCATATGCTATTAGTTATTTTATGTTATTGTTCAATAGATCCTGTCTCGACTAGGATTTTGATTGGTTGGAATTCAACCATTATCAATTTGTCTCTCTGAGTTCTGATTAATTTTAAAGCTAGTCCTAATTACGGTTATTTGTGCAAAAGTACACAAACTGGCTACATTTGCAAAATGGTTTATATGTTTGTTTCTTCTGAACTTCTGAGTGCTTATGCACATTTAGGTTATATGTGTAATATGTCTTGTGGTTATATTTGCAACACAGTGTGAGTCTTTGATTTTGTAAGGTTTATTTGTGGCTATCTTTGTAAGATTGGTTAAATCTGAAAAGGTTACCTAGTCTGAAATTGGTTAAAATTTAAAACGAGTCTCAGGGATTATATTTTAAATATGTTAATTACCCCAAGTCTTGGCAGACCTAATGATAGGTCGGGTAAATATCATTGAGTGTAAAGGGTAAAAGGAGAAAGGGAATGTATTTTGTAGATTACATAAAGGTAATGGGGGTATAAACGATATTAATGCCTGGTTTTACTGAAAATACATGAACAATAAGGGGTAGATTAGGCAGAATAAAAAGGCAAATGTGTAATAAACCTTAGCAAGTGAGGGTAACTAGGTCAAATCCACCCAATAAAACAATAAGGAATAACCTAGAACCTTCTAGCAGGGGTTCAAGTGTATTTCCGTTAGAATTCTGCTATACTTAACTGATTGAAATAAAAAGAGCTGGGGTGGGAAATATGAATAACTAATTCAAAATTCCCTCCCAATTTTATTCTATAAATAGTCTATCTCAAGCCTGAAAAAGGGGTTCCAACCTTCAGAGATTTAGGAGTTCAATTTTCTGGTAAACATATTTAGAGTCGAAAAAATCACTCAAAAGGGTTCTGAAATTTCAGAACTCTACTGGTCTCCTACTTAGCATACAATTCGAGTACTATTTCTGGAATCTTTGCTGGTTGTTCCTCTGTCGTGTTTTCTTCAACTTTGCTTGGATTTCCATTTGCTCGAGTTATTTGCTGGTTCATTGCTGAGTTTTGAGAATTGTTGTGTTAATTGCTCTTGTTCGCTATTGTTTATCGCCATTGATGTTGCTGATTTTTTCCTTCTTCTCCAAAACCTAGAACTCATTGATTTGCTTTTGAATCAGGTACGCAACTATGTCCTAGAGCTGTAATTGAGTTGCATGTTGAAGAAATAAAAATGCTGACCAGTTCTAGTTATTCAATTATATTTATGTTCTTTCATTATGTAGTTTTAAATACATAGATCTTTGTAATTCATTTAGGAATGGGTTGTAATAAGTACTAGACTATATGAACTCGATTTAGATTAAAGTAGTAGTAGATAATACTGTAGTAAACATATCTAGTAGGTTAGTTATAATGATCACCTAAATCTAAAACTAAAATCGGCTAAAACACGGCTAATACACTAGATTTATATATGTTCTGAAATTAGACATGAAATATTAGTACTTAGTTATTTGTTAGTTGAGTTCTCAATCAGAATCATTTAATTCGAAAAATATGAAGTAGTTGAATTTTAAATCACGCTACTGTTTTAACACTACTGAAGCTGTTTTAGCCATAAGCTCGTATTCAACCTTGTAAAAATGGCAATCTGGAACATAGTTGTAATCTGAGCATGCTGTAGTTAAAAATGCAAATGTCGTTTTCAGCTAAAGTAGATGGATAATTCTGCAAATAGTGTTTTAACCAATAGACAATTCATAATCTGTTAATTTAGATAGTTAAATAGCAACAAGTTAAACTAGTGTTGATATTCTTAGTTAATTGACAATATTGAAATCAGTAAGGATCAAATGTAATTTGGCATTATTAGAAATAGTTAATTGTTAGTATTGAATTGATAATTCGCCTTAATTCTACCTTAGATGTAAGTAATCTGGGCCTAACCGTGAATACAGGCCCAGATCTGATTAATATGGCATTCATGTCTTTGAAAAATAGAAGTGTTGACTGGGCTGTAACTGGTCAGTTGCACTTTGGTGCGTACTGATGGATCAGTCCAAAGTCCAGGCCCAAATAATAAAGATGGCCTGGACTCTTGCACCCATCATTTTAAAAATAATTCTAAAACAAATATTAGGGGAAAAACAATATTAGAAAATATAGTATACAAATAAGTTTAACCTTCAAAAAAAATGAAAATGGATGAGCCTCGTTACAAAAAATAAAAACACACGGGGCCCCCAAATAAGTCTCAACATAAAAGCTATAGATTCGGAAGGATCGTTTAGCGAATTTCACGGTCTTTCCCAAAGTTAATAAAGACGTAGATATTTTAGGCGCGATTAATAATATTACATTCCTAATACGGGTGCACATTTATGTGACCCAAATCCAAATTCTGGCGAAGTTGAAATGCACTAAAGTCACAGGCGTACTGGTACGGTGTGACTCGAAATGCGTTTTCGCGATGTCGCAATTCTTAAAAATGACAAAGCAAGACATTAATAATGCATAAAAATGAAGCATATAAAAATCAGATAAAAACAAAAATAACAGTTGAGCGACCGTGCTAGAACCACGAAATTCGGGAGTGCCTAACACCTTCTCCCGGGTTAACATAATTCCTTATTCGGATTTCTGATTTGCAGACTGTAATAGAGTCATAATTTCCTTGGTTCAGGATTAAACCGGTGACTTGGGACACCGTTATTTTCCCAAGCGGCGACTCTTAGTTTTAATAAATAAATCTTGTTCCAACTGTCATTTAATTGGAAAAACTCCTTTTCTTTTTATTATTATACCCATTTCCCGGGTGTAGTATTAATAAGCGGTATATAAGCAACAGTAAAGAAAAAGGAGGTGTGACAATAAGCACAACATAAATATACAATTAAAATATTAAATAAGAGAAAGAGTTGGAGGGAGTGCACCGAATTGGATAATAAATTGAGCACTTTATTACACAATTCTGATGTTACCACGAACAAACGTCAAGCAAGTATTCCAATTTAAAGTTCAAATGTATAAACTTTAAAACCTGAATGATAAAACACGATAAATTAAATTCAAGAAAAGAGAGCCCAATAAAATTAGAAGATAAAATGATGAATTGAAGACTTGAAGTCTTGATAATTGGAAAATAAGAGAATGAGAGAAATTGAGATAGAAAAATGAGATTTGAGTGAGAAATGAAGAAGATAGGGGGGAGTATTTATAGTTTTAAAGAAGGTTATTTGTGTAAAATAAAAAGGGTTAAAAATAAAATAAAATATGGATATTTTTGCAATTGATCCGTTGGCAAACGGATCAGTTCAATTTCTGATTGTTGCCAACGGTCAATGGGTCCCACACCTGCCAAAAAGTAAAAACAACAAAAAAAAATCTAGCCGTTATATCGGGCCGATTAAACCGATAACATGTACTGTTCATCCGTACACATAAATTACAATTGGGTAGTTCCATCGTAACTTTGCAAATTTATAGTCCAAAAAGATGATAGGCCAGCATGGGCGATGCTATGCTACGGTAATTATATCTTTGTCTAAAATTATATTGTATATATAAGTAAAATATTAAATTTTTGAGCCATATATTAAACATCTAGATCCGAAAAACCCAATATATGTTCCCGCAACTAATTGTTGTGGTCAATACTACTGCCCGAGGATAGGTCAATGATATTAAACATTCATATTTCTAAGGAAAACTTGTGTGGAATTGGTGGCATTTTTCCTTTGTGACTTTGATTGGTTTCAATTAAATAGTTACTAAAAATATATTTGAATTTAAATAAAGAATAATTCAATTAAACAATTAGTAACTTATATATATATATATATATATATATATATATATATATATATATATATAAACTATATTCAGATAAACAAAACAAAGTTCAGCTTTTTTGCTTTGTCAATGATAAAATAGGCAACTATTCCTTCTCACGTACACATCATCATGTCACCATCCAAACTCAACATATTGTGATAGAGCCAACCACAGAACTAGGCAAGCCAAAAGTCACAAATAACCACGCATTTTTAAATTGAAAACATAATGAAACAAGCTTAATAGTGAAAAAATCTTGTAAATAACCGATAAGAAGATACCGCGACTCAACAAAAATCCCCCAGAATCTGAATGTCACTGGGTATATGAGCATCTAAATAACAATACACTTTAACTGCTAAAACAACTTTCTAGAAGAATAGAACAATGCAAATAAATTGAAAAGAAGGATAGTCGATATATGCAGACACCAAGACAGCTACCTCAATAACCTCCAATCATATGAAGCTCCAAAGCTAGCAAACGTCGTGTCTAGTAGTACATGGATCTGCACACAATGTGCAGAGTATAATATGAGTACAGCCGACCTAACGTACTTAATAAGTAATAGGACTAACATTGGGCTGAAAGCATTGCCGAGCTCAGGAAGGTACAATCCAAATCCAGATTATAATCGTACAAATATGATAGTAATATCTGGGAAAAACTCATAATCGGTTGGTACATTGTACAGGAATGCAGACATGCATTCAAGTTTAACAATTTAAGCTCAACACAGATAAAATATGCCAAGTATGGATGATATGAGGAATGTTACATCACAATGATAACCTCACATACTCTCACTCTTAGAGTACTAAATCTGGTTGTCTCAATTATCTCACTCATCACACTTAGTCACTGAGCATTGTACGGTAATGCGCTCACTACTGGTATGTCAGACTTCGAAGGGGCGGATCCTGCCTAAGCACTAATAAAACATGTTGGAGCGTGCGCCCCGATCCCATCATGAATCAATAAATCTTTTCATGACGTGCAACCCGATCCTATCAATATCACTTACAATCAGGCCCTCTGCCTCACTCAGTCATCAATCTTTCCAGTCATTCGGGATCTCAACACTCATATCAATCAGCCCAACACCGATATATGATGTGATAATGAATGATAACAGAGATTGCGATACGATATGCAAATGATGAATGCGACTGAGTGCATAACTAGCATTTAAGCAAATAACTTAATAACAAAAGAACGACCTCTGTGGGTCCCAACAGTACTAACGTATAGCCTAACATGAATCACAATTCAATTTCTCTAACACATAGAGCATACATGAATAGTAACTATATTATATAACTATACAATTTCAAGGAATCAACTGAATCACAATTACTACGGTGCACGCTGATAAATTGGTATTTTACCAACTTAACTCGTCGTTACGCTTAGATGTTTGCATGTTTGATTGATTAAATCGCGTGTTTAATAACGTGTACATCCATTTTACATGTGTTTATGTAATTTAGAAGTGATTGTAAAGAAACCAAGTGAAAATGAGTCAAAAAGGAGCTAAAATAAAAACTGGAACGCTACCAGTAAATTACGCTTCGCGAACGCGAATGGTTAAACGCAAACGTGAAGCTTCAAGAAATAAACCTTCACGAATGCGAAGTGCTGTCTGTGAACGTGAAGGGACAATCATGAACAATAAAGTGAAGGAAACAAATTTTCACGAATGTAAAGGTATAATCGCGAACGCGTAGAAGAAAATCGGCGAAAAGCCTGGGCAGTTTTAGAATTTCATGATTTTGACCCAAAATCATTTAATGTTTACATATAAAAGGAAGTGACTTGAGATCTTTATTTACACCAAAAAAAAGTTGAGACTGAAAACATTTAGACTAAAGAGCTACAAGACTCCACAGGTGATCTTGCAAAAAAGAGCTAGGCAATTAGGGTGGTAACACACAACCAATCTTATAAGAAGGTATATCGAATTCTGCATAATCTTCAAATTCTAATTCATTTATTTGTATCAGAGCAAGGTTATATGTGTTTATCTTCTACTACAGCATAAACACGAGCAAACAAATATTCAAGGAATTAATTTAGCCTTCATCTGATTCTATGATATGTTATGGTGGATTATTACTTAACAAGTCAAGTTATTTTCCAGTTTGCTTAGTCCTCATAGTTCTAAATTTTAAATAAGATAGCACGCAGAATGTATTACAACAAATGAAAATGTCTTTAACCTATATAGAGACTTAGAGAGACGGCTCCACCCCCTCCCGCCCCATCTAATTTTGGAAGAGAAGCATCTCATCTTCATGACACAAAGACTTTCAAGATTTCTCATAATTTGACTACAAAATAAGTTGAAAGGGTAAAATTTCATATACATGGATGACTCAGAGGAATGCGAATATGAAGCAATGACATCAGTACAAATAATGTACCGAGTATGTAAGGAATAAAAATTAGTAAATAATAGGCAAGAGAGAAACATGTAGTAAGGAACTCAACATGTAAGTCTGAATAACTCTACGAATCACCGATATTTATAATGTCATGCATATGCGTATAAATGACATACCATACATAAGTATATGCATTCATAACATCATCAAGCCTCTTAGGGCATCCCATCATATCATCTCGACCACTATGGGTACACCATCAACATATACCAACTGATCAGGTGGCGGCGAGTATATAACGCCATAAAATTTTCCCATATATATATAAATAAATAGATAAATATATATATATATATATATATCATGGATCAATGTACATGCATAAATGAATGCAATGCATGAGAAGTACGTCAATAAAATCTCTGGGAACGTCATAAGACCATTATGCCTCTGATTAATCATGAATAAACTTTATCAGCTTACGTTTTTTTTAGATCCATGAACAAACACTATAATAGTAAGACATATGAGAAATCAAGAACATGAGAACCTATAGTATTTCTATGAATAGAGTCATTTATGGAAGTTGTGCATTTACTTGTGTTTGTTTGGGTCGTATGGATCATGCTAAAGAAATAAGGAATAGCCTTAACATACCTGAGTCGATTCTCTTGACAATCCCTTTAACACACGTTAGTTGTGACAAAACACGTAATGACGGATCGGGCTAGACAAAATCCGTATGATATTCTTGAGAAAGATTACATCGTACTCCCTTAGAATTGCAATTCTCGCGTTGTTAAGCATTGTAACTGTTACGACCCAAACCCCGATCGTGATGGCGCCCAACACATTTCTAGGCAAGCCCGACCATGTTATCCAATTTACCAGCCAGTTATTAATTAATACTGATCAATTAATGTTAATAGCTTGTTTTCATATCAAAACATTAAGTGCGAAAATAGAAGCATACAAAATATAGCCCAACAATCGCGGTGTCACAAGTATGATAGAGAGGAAGAGATCAGGTCCTGCAGACACCAGCAGCTACCTCGAAGTCTCCTCGAAATAACAGTAACGAAGCAGCTGCAATAGCTCAACTGCCCTCTTAAACACCTGAATCTGCATATAAGGTGCATGGGAGTGGGGTGAGTATATTTCAACTCAGTGAGTAATAATAATAAATAACAATTGAAAATAAGAACACATGTACTATCACTACACAGTTCTAAGGGTAACCTCACACGTAAGTCATCTCCACAGTGATAAGCCCATTTCCAGTCCACAACTGTCTCACATTTGAGTATACTTTCTTGACTCATTTGAGTATTTCTTCTTTCAAGGGGTTAGAGGGACACCATTCCACTCTTTCTTTTGCAGTTCAAAACCTTTTTTCCTTTTTTTTCCCACCCTTTTCACACATTTGTCACTTGTTTGTTGCCTTTGGATCCCCTTTTTGGGTTTTATTTGCCTTTGTCTTTCTTTTTGCCTATTCTCTTTTTCATTGCCTTTCTTTTTCTTTTTACTTTTATGCCTTTTTACCACATTGGTGTCTTTCTTGCCTCTCCCCCAAACTTAGATATTTGCCATTACTTAAGGGAAGATTTGAGTGCCAAAAGAGAGTTTCATTAAAATGGGTATAGGCTTGTAACTTTTGGTTCATGAAAGAAAAATATTTAAGGCTCAAAAGGGGTGAACTAGCTATCATTATATTGGTAGGTCATGAAAAGGATAAAAATAGTATTGTTAGGTCAAGGAAAGCCTACAATCATTTTTCAAGTCAAGTTCCACCTATGATTTCGCCTCAACAAACATTCGGGGCAAGTTCAAGACCATTGGCATGGTACTTGGTCTCACAAAGCAAGTTCTCACCACACATACACTCACAGATTGCCAAAGATGGAGTTGAGGGCCCACAACAACCTCGAATACAATTCAAGCGCACAATGGTTCAACATAACCATATGATGATTGTTTGGTCAACACAAGAGTCTCAAGGCCACGACTTTCACCATCCTAAACACAAATTAATGTCTTTGACCATAAGATCAAAGGCAAATGTGCTAGTCTCAAGTGAAGCTTTGCTTGAGGTACCCTTAACTACCAAAAACTTGAAAATAAAAAAGAAAACTAAAAAAGTGACTCAACCCTTAAGAAAATTGTCACGCTATATATCATTGGGAAGAGTCACCCAGTTCACACAACACTCTACCCTTGGAAAGAACCGTGACATAAAAAAACCAAGGGCTTATTTCAATATCCAAAATAAAACCAAAACAAGGCCATGAGCCTAACCTTACAACTATTACGAAAAATCTAACGATAATAACAAAACCAAAGAAAAACCATCAATTGATAACCAAACGAATATGTACATCAAGATAGTAGAATATACAACTAAAAGGATTTAGAATTAAAGTTTATATACAATCAAACTATGTCTACGAATGTACAGAAAAGAGAGAAAGAGAGAAAAATATATACAATAATCTAGTTTAACAAAAAGTAGGGCCACACCCCCACGAATAAGAGCTAGCATTGTCCCCAATGCTAACTACCAAATATAACATCAATAAGAAATAGCAAAGGATATAGAAAATGGCCCCTCAAGCCTCATCTGTTGGCCTATACTGCTCGGTGGCTCCCGTGTCTTGTGTACCGATAGGGACCTCGGACTGGTCCCCAGCCTGCTGCTCCTGTGCTACTGGGATAGGTACCTGCTCCTGGGACTGGTAGCTCAGCTGAATAGGCACCGGAAGGATCCTCATGCTCCGTGGCCACTGCAATCACAGTTCCCTCAATGTTGGGGAGTTTACTTTTCTTCCTGGGCCTAAGCTCTTCAATTGGTGGCTGCTCAGTAGGGCCCTCTATAGCAGGCTCCTCAAATAACAAGTCTAGTGGCAGCTGATCCGCCACTAGCTTGTCCACCTGTATCTTCAGTGCTGCCACCTCCTCCTTTGAGGCTTTTGTTTTCATAAGCTTCATGTGCTCCTTGGCCAAGCTCTTGAGTGCCTTGTTGTGCTCGCCAACTGCCTTGGCCAAAGAATCCTGTTTCTTCATCATTTCTTCCTGGTTGGCCAGGATTTTCTTCAAAGTCTCGTCAATAGAAGTAGGTACTTCAACCATCACCGGTGCTCTCTCGGCCTGTACAACTGCTGTCAAAGTGGACAACTTGGATGTCATTGCTGACATCCAATTATTCTGACTGGCTAGTGAATGAGTGAGATGGTTGGCAGTGTGAGTCTTGGACACCAGAACCACTGGCTCGGCTGAAGTAGAATGTGGTGCTGCAAAAGACCTTGGGGGCAATAAATTGGGATCAATGGGTTGTTCAGATGCAGCTGGCGGCCAACTGCGGAAGAAGTGGAAGCATGACCCTTCTTGGTATTCTTCGGGTTGTCAGGTCCCTTTTGGTCATACCATGAGTAAGGGCTCACTGGATGGACCTTCATATCAAATTTCTTCTTTTTTACCCCTAGCCTTCGAAAATACATAGTCAATGTGTTTGGGAAGGGGTAGTTGGTCTTGGTTTTATTTCCCACTGTGGAGATCACCCTATGCATAATATGTCCCACATTCAATGGGAACCCAACCATGATAAAGCAACTAAGACATCACGATCAATGGGGATGGAATGATCATGTGTGTTCGGATTAAGACGATTGCACAAAAATGTCAACCACCCTTTTGCTTCGAAGTTGAGGGTGTTCTTATATATTTTCTCCTGAGCCTAAAGCCACACTGGCACTGTACCTGGAGCTGCTAAAATTTCAGCTAAGCATGGGCGAGCTTCTTCATTCAGGGCCAACTTCTCCAGGTATTGCGACTCATCTTCATCTGCGAACCTCAAGAAGTCATTGAGGGACTTGCCGTCAAAGAGCACTACCTTATTCCTCACTTTAGTAGTTGTGGACCCCCGAACGACATGGTAGACATTGGTGTAAAATTCTTTGACCATATGCTCATTTTCCATATCCACTTGTTCCTTGAAGAAAGCCCTACCCACCCTCGTACGAAATTGAGCTTGTACGTGAGGGTTGTGAGGAAGTAGATCTGCATCAATAAGGCCACCTTGTCAGCTGTCCGAATTATCTTGCAGGTTTTCTTAATGTTGGATCTTGCCTCGGGAGTGAGTTTGACCACCCTTTTTTCTTTCCCCCCTCGGGAGGAACCACCTCTCCCGGGTTGCTTATCTTTGCCCCCGCGTTGTGATTGTCCACCTCCATGATATTTTACCATTTTCTACAAGAGATAAAAGTCTAGAAGTGTTAGTGAAAGCATAGCAGAAGCAGGCAATATAATAGTGAAATCATATGTGCACACAGTGTTACAGTCAGAGATCACGCGGACCACACAAAAATGTCATGCAATCCGTACAAGCAAAATAATTAATCAACAAACTCTTTGTAAATGACTTATGTGGACCGCACACAAATGTCATGCGGCCGCATGGGACTAACACGGACCGCACAAAAATGGTATGCGGCTACGCAGGTCCAAGTTCATAAAATTATAACTCTCTAATGATAGTCCACGTGGTCCGTTGTTTTGGACCGCGGCCGCGTTAAAGTCACGCGGACCGCACAAAAAAGGTCACGCGGACCGTGCAGAACAATTTTATAGCTTTCAAATCAACTCACGTGGACCGCACAAAAATGTTGTGCGGACGCGTAGGGCAAACTTTTACTTGGTAGGGTAATTTTGTTCTTTTTGGTCCAATTTTAATCAACCTAATTGTCCCTACTTAGTGTTTTTGACAAGAAGATTATGCCATATTTCTACATTAATTTTCCAACCCTATTCTAGCAGTTAATGAAATAAGAAAATAAAAAGGAAGAAATTAAGAAGTTATTCTATTAGAAATCAAATAAAATGAGAACAAATTGAGTTAAGAGATGATTTGGGAGTGCAATGTTACCAAGGACTAAATGGAATTGCATATGTGTGCACAAGCTCGTAGATGAAAAGTAAAAATTATGGCTTCAGATGAAAAAGAGCGAAAAGGATTAAGGTGGACCTAGGTTTCTAATTATAGAGAACTATGGGGCCCTTGACTTACCCACCATCGCGGCCGCACAGAAATGGCACGCAGACCGCGCAGGGTTTTCCACCTTTTTCTCTAAGGGCAGCCCACGCGGACCACACTGTTTTGGTGTGCCGCCGCGTGGAAAATTTCAGAAAGCTGATTAATTCCATAATTTTCCATGCGGACCGCACTGTTTTGGAGTGCGGCCGCGTTGGACAACTTTAGAGAGATGGATTTGAGTCCAAGCTCACACAGACCGCACACATATGGTCACACGGCCACGTGATAACTGGTGAGATACTGCCCAATTTTATTTTGTCGTGCACTATTTCACATCATCCCTACAACACTTAACAAACTACCAGCTCAAAAAATCCTACTCTACAATGGAAAAACAAAGAAATATAAAAGACATGGGTTTCCTCCTAATAAGCGCGTGACGTAACGTCGCGATACAACGCATGTTACCATCATCTTTACTACAAGTGAATAAGCGCCACCACGTGGCTATCATCAACCTTACCCAATTAATGCTTGACTCGATGCCCATTAATCAGGAATACTTCACCATTTTTGTTCTTGAGATCAAGGGCACCAAAAGGAGTTACAAAAACCACTTCAAAAGGCCCACTCCATTTGGATTTGAGCTTCCCCACAAATAACCTTAGCCTTGTGTTGAAAAGAACGACCATATCACCAACCATGAATTCTTTACCTCGAGCATATTTATCATGTAGGTACTTCATCTTGTCATGGTACAAGGATGAGTTGGAGTAAGAATGAAAGCGAAATTCATCAAGCTCATTCAATTGGTCCACTCGGAGGTTGGCCACAACATCCCATTCCAAATTCAACCTTTTTAAAGCCCACATAGCCTTGTGCTCTAGTTCCACCAGGAGATGACAAGTCTTACCAAACACCAATCGATATGGAGACATACCAATCGGAGTCTTGTATGCCGTCTTTTAAGCCCAAAGAGCATCGTCCAACTTCTTTGACCAATCGATCCTATTTGCATTCACTGTTTTGGACAAAATACTCTTAATTTCACTGTTAGAAACCTCCACTTGGCCACTCTCTTGGGGATGGTATGAAGTAACCACATTGTGTTTAACTCCATATTTGGTGAGCAAAGAGTCAAATGCCTTCTTACAAAAATAGGACCCCTATCACTAATGATAGCACGAGGCATTCACTGTTTTGGACAAAAAACTCTTAATTTCACTGTTAGAAACCTCCACTTGGCCACTTGTTTGGGGATGGTATGAAGTAGTCACGTTGTGGTTAACTCCATATTTGGTGAGCAAAGAGTCAAATGCCTTCTTCAAGAATGCCACGACACTACGAGCTTCATTGTTGGGTAGAGCCATGGCTTCCACTCACTTGGAGATATAATCTACCGCCACAAGAATGTATGTGTTCCCACAATAGCTAACAAACGGGCCCATGAAGTCAATACCCCAAACATAAAAAATATCAACCTCTAAAATGGTGTTAAGAGGCATCACATCTTTTTTAGAAATCCCGTCGGCTCATTGACATGCATCACACCTTTTAACCAAATCACTTGCATCGTGGAACAAGGTCGGCCAATGTAAACTGTGAGCACGTGATTTTTGCCCTAGGCAAATAAATTTCAATATTAAAATAAATAAGATTTTTGATTTGCAATTATGTATTTGATTGAAATAAAGTATATGTTTGTGATTGAAACCATTAAAAATTCAAAATTTAAAAATTCAAAATAGGTTAAATAGAAAATGTCACAAAAAATAAAGAAATTAAAGAAAATCAACAAAAATACAAATATACCGGAAAATTAAAGAAAAATAGCAAAAATATCATAAAAATACCAGACAAATAGGAAAATAAGATAGAGTTAATAATTGAAATGAATATAAAAATAGAAAAATAAAATACAACAAGAAAATACAGAAAAATAATTAAATACACAAAAATACATTAAAATACAATAATTGGGCCAAGGTGTCAGGGCCAAAATACATTAGCCTAAAAAGACTACTGTGTCCGGTCCAATTTTATAGAGATTTAATCCTGGCCGTCCGTATAATTGATCAAACGGATACAATTGAATCTCTTTAATTAAACCAAACGACCCTCTATTGTCAAGTTAATCCTCGCCGTCCATTTAGGATGATCTAACGAAGGCCAGGTTGTCTTCATTAACATTCAAACGACGGCATATGGGATCTTTTGATCCTGGCCGTTGATCAAAAATGATCCAAGGGTCGCCCAGACCCAGCGGAGTATTTAAGCCCAATCTCCTTCAGAGACCGGTCATTCACACCCACCCCAAACCCTAGCCGCCCTTCATCTTCATCTTCTTCTTCATCTCCTTCTCCGTTCCCATGGAGACTGGCCGGCATCAATGGCCGTCTTCGGTCACCCCTGACCCCAAAACCCTTGTTCTCTTTCTTCTTCACATGAAACCACCCCCGAAACCTTAAGAAAACCAGAAAAATCCATCCTTCTTGAAAACCCGACCACCAAAATCTTTTCTGGTGACCTTCAAACATTGAACGAATCTCCCAAATTAACACCACCTAATCACTACGAGGGGATCTTTCACCCCACGTAGATAGTTTCCCTCGAATGTCACCAGAAATGTTCGAATATTCAAAACAAGCTCGCTGGAACCCTACCTCCGGTGAACTCCCAAACGAGACCCACCCCCAAAACACACCCCTTTACTCTCATAACACTTCTTTACCACCAAAAATCCAAGAAAATAACTAGTTAAAGAAAAATCTGGAAAATAAAGACTTCAAGTCTCTGGAGTCTAAAAGAAACTGGAAGAAAAGAAAAGAAAAAGAAAGAAAAGAATAAGGGAAGCTCAAGAGACAAATCATGTTAAGCTAAGGCCCTTCCCTTCTGTTTTCTTTGTTTTGATTGCTAGCATGTTTTCTTTTTTTATTTTGCTTTCTTAGTTCTTTGTAGTTAATCTTTTTGCATGTTTAATTATTAAAATCTCTTCATCTTCTATCTTCTGATTATTTCATATTTTATATATTTTCTGTTATAACGTGCTTTCAATGGTTTCATCTTCTGATTTCTATGAGTCTTTGCATATTCTAGTCTAATAAACTTTTTGTCATTAAGCTTGTCATCAATCCTGTCTATTATGCTTAACTGGTATATTTGAGCCTCTTAGGGTTTTTTATAAGTCTATACAGGAATGTGTTGTGAGTATGCTTCTTTATGTTGTATTTGTTAGATATGCTTAAATCTGAAGTTATAAGTCGATTAATTGAGATTCAACCATTATTTAATTTCCTTATGAGTTTTGGTTAATTGATAAAGTTATTTCTGATTGTGGCTATGTGTGTAAATTGACATAAGTGGGCTGTATTTGTAATAGATTCATGTGATAGACTATGATTAATCCTATTGTTCTTTAGGGTATTGGTTATAGCTGTAATAGATAACTGATTAGTTAATTGGCTAATGTTGAAAAATAACCTAAGCTGGCTACAATTGAAATGACTTAAGGATTATTTGATTAATATTGCCACTCCTGAGACATTGGAGTGGCTAATTCTGTAAGTCTAGACCCTAAGTTTAAAATGGCTAATTCTGTAAGTCTAAAGCCTAAGTCTAAAGTGGCTAATCCTGCAAGGCTAAGTCAAAACAAATAGAGTGACTAAATCTTCAAGTCCAAATAATAAAGTAAGAAACGGGCTAGTCCTGTAAATCCAACTTAATTAAGTAGTAATAATAGAAAAGGTTACCTCTTTAAAGAGGTTAAAATTGAAAGGAATTAAGGTCTAAAGCTGGCCAAGTCTTAAATGACTTGTAATTGATGGCTAGCAGTTAAATAACAGTTAAATTGAGAGCACCTAGACCATTAACAGGTCGAGTAATTAATAAGAAGTAGCAGTGGTATAAAAAGGAATAAAAATGGCATAGTTGTAGATTTAATAGAGCCTGTAGGGATAAATTAGACATTCAGGCTTAGTATTTCTGCAATAATGCACAAAACAAAGGGTAAAATAGACCCAATAAAAAGGCTTAATTGTTAAAATCCTTAGCAAGTGAGGGTACTATAGTAATAGACCCATAATAGAAGCAAAAAGATCACCCTAGAACCTTCTAGCAAGGGCTGAAAGGCATTTCAAATATGAAAAAAGGTAGTAAACATCAATAAATTAAAGAATTAAGGGGAGGGAATTGGTAATAAGATTTTTGAATTTCCCCCTCAAAATTTCACCAATAACATCTATAAATAGGCTGTAACTAAGCCTGAAAAGGGGCTGGATTCTAGAAATTCTGAGAAAATTTCTGAAATTAAGAGTGAAATATCACAAATTGAGAGTGAATTCGTGGGTATAGTTGAGCATAGTTCTGAAACTCAATTAGGATCTTCTATTATTCTTCATTGTTGGATTCTACTAGGTTTTCTTCAAGTATATTGTTGGATTGTTTATTTGTTGAGCTTGAAGACTACATTTGACTGTGCTATTCACTGTGCTTGCTGTGATTTACTCTGTTGATTCTATTGTGCTGCTGTGTTTTGCTCGGTTGATTATGCTGTTGTGATCATTTGACTATCCTTCTTCATTTGCATCATAGACTCATAGATTCACTTTGTCGAATCAGGTACACAGCTCTTACTCAAACATGTAATTGCAGCTGATATAAAGAAATGAGTGCTATGAGTTGATTTCAGAAGAGATTGTTTCTGTTATATTTCATATGTCCATATTTTATCGTATAATTAGATACTTGTAATTTGATAGGGAATGCTTGTAATAATTGATACAATGAGACTAAAGTGATACAACTAAAAATGTAATAGGTAGAGTAGAGTATATGTAGCCGTAATCACCATAGAATTAGTTTAACAAATAGGTTAATTCATAAATTTACTCACCTAGATAATATTAGTCTCGTAATCTAGATAATGATTATAATAACATGAACTAGAAAATGATAAATGACTCAGTTTTAATAGGTTTCTTCACCTCAATCACTTTAATAACAACTTGAAACCGTGCGAGCTAGAACCATCAATCAGTTCATAGAGCTAAGTGTTATATTATTGTCTGAAATAATTGGTATAAATAGCTTAATGTTCGAAGTTCAATTAGCGATCGATAATTACAATCAGAAGAGCATGTGTCACAATTAGTGATCAATAATAATCCTGTTTGAATAGTTAAGTAATACGTTACTGTTAAGGTATATGAAAATAGTAATTTGTTGATTCAGATTCAATTAGTGATAAGTGATTGGAGTTTAAAGTTAATATTGTAAATCTGTACTTCTGATTTTATGAAATAAATTCTCATTTGGTTAGTTTTTATCTGTTATTGAGTATTTATATATATGTTATGGAATTCCGAGTTTGCTTTCAACTTTTTCTTTCTTTTGGCCTGGGCCTGAAGAACAGAGCAGGCCTGGATCCAATTAGACTTATATTTGGGTTTTGAATAACGACTTCAGCGTATTCAGGGTTTCTGAAACCCAGATATGCAGGCTGGTCTATTGAATTCGAGCCCTCAAACATCCAGGCCTGGAAACATAAATGATAAGGCCTGGATATGATTCTGAAAACTATGACATAATTAAAAATGACTAAGGAAAAACCAAAAATAGAAAATGTAGAATTCGTTAGGATTGGACTAATAAAAATAAATGGGACGAGCCTCGTATGAAAACAAAACAAGCGGGGCCCCCATATAAATAATAATATGTGATAGATCCACGAAGACCGTTTAGTAAATTCCACGATCTTTCTAAGAGTATAATAAGCCGTTAGACTCTATAGGCACGATTTAAAATATACTTTCCTTAATATGAGTGCACATCTAATGTGACTCAAATCTTAAATCTTGGCGAAGCCGAAATGTGTTAAAGTCACATGCGTACTAGTTGTGGTGTGACTCAAAATACATTTTTCGCGACGTCTCAAGTCATAAAAAAATTAAAAACGAAACTTGCACATGTTGTAAAAAGCATACAATGAAATCAAGTAAAATAAAAAATGACAGTTGAGCGACCGTGCTAAAACCACAGAATCCGGGAGTGCCTAACACCTTCTCCCGGGTTAACAAAATTTGTTATCCGGATTTCTTGTTGCGCGGACTGTTAAAATAGAGTCAACTTCCTCGAATTCAGGATTAACCGGTGACTTGGGACACCATTATCTTCCCAAGTGGCGACTCTGAAATTTTAAATAAGATCCCGATCCGATTGTCCTTAAATTGGAAAAAATCCTTCCTCATTGTTATTATATCCCTTCCTGGATGTATTGGTAATTAACGAGGTATACCTTATTCTCCTTTTTCGGGAAAACAAAAGGTAGTAAAAAGGGAGGTGTGATAGAAACCACAACATAGAACCTTTGATGTCGTTCTCACCCCCTCCCCCCTATGATGATCACCATGAGGGGAATAGTGGCAAGCTTCTAATATGCTCAATTTTTCTTCTTCTGGGACACAACGACGAATCACACCATCAGTGCAAATTTTGAACAAATAAGGCTCATCCCAATAGTAATCCAAACTATCCCGCTTGAGATTCTTCCTTTGGTTAGAAGAGAGCTCATACAGGATGATGCTGGCCATAAGATAATTGGCTACATCGGCAAACCATGGCATATCATGCATAGACACCTCAAGGAGTTGTTCATACGAAAAAGCACCATTAATCTCAACACCATTGCTTGGTCTTCCTTCCTCCTCTAGCTGGGACAAGTGATCCGCGACTTGATTTTCGCTTTTTTTTCTATCAATAATCTCAAGATCAAATTCTTGCAAGAGTAACACCCATCTCATCAATCTCGCCTTCGAGTCTTTCTTTTTCATCAAGTACCTAAGGGCCGCATGATCGGTATGAATAATCACTGTGGCTCCCATAAGGTATGGGCAAAACTTCCCCATGGCAAACACAATAGCTAGCAACTCCTTCTCGGTGATTGTATAGTTTTTTTAGCCTCATTCATTCTCTTGCTTGCGTAGTACACCGGATGGAACATCTTGTTAATCTATGACCGAGCATCGCACCAACCGCTACATCACTAGCATCACACATTAACTCAAATGGCAAATCCCAATTTGGTGTGGTGATAATAGGAGTGGTAGTCAACTTATGTTTCAACAATTCAAAAGATTCCATACATTTCTCATCAAACACAAACTTCACATCCTTCTCCAATAGATTGCACAACGGGTTCACGGCATTTGTAGAAATCCTTAATGAAACGCCGGTAGAATCCGGCATGACCTAAGAAACTCCTCACCCCCTTGACAGAGGTGGGGGAGGAAGCCTTGAGATAACCTCTATCTTCGCTTTGTCAACTTCAATGCCAATCTTTTAAATCTTATACCCCAAAATAATTCCTTCTTGCACCATAAAATGACATTTCTCCCAGTTTAGCACAAGATTGGTCTCCTCGCATCTCATCAACACTCTATCCAAATTCCCTAAGCATTCATCAAAGGAGTCCCCCACCACGCTGAAATCATCCATGCACACCTCCAGAATGTCCTCCACCATGTCGGTGAAGATTTCCATCATACATCGTTCGAGGTTGTCGTCGCATTACAAAGTCCAAACGACATCCTTGAGAAAGAGAATGTGCCATACGGACAAGTAAATATTGTCTTTTCTTGATCCTCCAGGGCAATGAGAATTTGGTTATACCCTGAATAGCCATAAAGGAAGCAATAATAAGCTCGGCCCGCTAAACGATCAAGAATTTGGTCCAAAAATGGTAGAGGGAAATGATCCTTCCTAGTGACCTTGTTGAGCTTTCTATAATCCATGCACACTCTCCAACCCGTGACCGTGAGGGTTGGAATCAATTCATTATTTGCATTTATGACCACCGTGATGCCACTATTATTTGGAACACATTGGACCGGAGAGGTCCATAATCTATCCGATATTGGGTAGACTACACCGGCATCCAACCACTTGATAACCTCCTTCTTGACCATCTCTTGTATAACTTCATTTAATCTTCTTTGGTGTTCAAGTGATGGCCTTGCATCATCCTCCAAAATGATTTTGTGCATGCAAAAGGCGAGGCTTATGACTTGAATATCCGCCAAGGTCCATCCAATCACCCTTTTGCGCTTTTGTAAAACTGCCAAAGTGGCATCAACCTACAAGTTAGTTAAGAAAGACGAAAGAATAACATGCAAAGTGAATTTGGGATCCCAGTACTCATACTTGAGGTGAGGAGGAAGTGGTTTCAACTCCAATACCGGCGGATCCTCAATAGATGGATTTGTTAGAGGGGTCTTGCGATTCTCAAGGTCTAATGACAACTTTCTCGGCTCATAAGAGTACGAGCCCATACCATGAAAATCATTTACCCATTCAATTCTTCCGGCATCATCATTAGCTTCCATGTTCAAAAGCACCACTTCAAGTGGATCTTCAACATTGATCATTGCGCTTGTGCCATCCACTATCACCGTCGTGACAATGTTGACAAACGAACAAACTTTAGTACTATTAGGCTGCCTCATCGATTTGCACACATGGAAAACTACTTTTTCATCACCAACCCAGAAAGTCAACTCTTCTGCCTCGACGTCAACCAAAGCTTTCCCAGTTGCTAAGAAAGGTTTTCCAAGAATGATTGGGTCTCAAAGTCCACCTTACAATCAAGAATCACAAAGTTGACCGACAAAATTAACTTATCAACTTGAACAAACACATCGTCAATGATACCCAAAGGCCGCTTTATAGACCTATCCGCCATTTGTAGCCGCATTGATGTCGGGCAAGGTTGCCCAATCCCCAAAGTTTTAAACTGAATATGGAATTAGATTGATGCTTTCCCCCAAATCACATAGGGCTTTTGCAAAATCGGCGCTTCCAATAGTGCATGAGATGGAGAATGCTCTGGGATCCTCAAGCTTTGAAGCTATGGAGTGCACTATTGCGCTCACCTGATGTGTCATTTTGATCGTTTCACATTTCATCAATCTCTTCTCTGTGACCAAATCCTTCATGAATTTAGCATACCCAGGCGTTTTCTCTAACGCCTCCACCAAGGGCACATTTATGGTCAAGCTCTTCATCATGTCAATGAATTTTTTAAAATGGTTATCACTATTTTGTTTCGGCAAATGTTGATGGTAAGGTGGAGGAGTCCTAGGCAATGGTGCCTTGGCATTTTGCATTTCCAGCTCGAGCATATCTATAACATGTTCCCTAGACGGGTTCACATTCTCTTGAGTCTCCTCTTCAATTTCTTGAATGTCAATTCTCACCGCATCTCTTGTACTTGTCTCCACAACATCATCAACCCTCGTTGGCATGTCAAAACTAGGCAACTCATCTTCCTCCACTGTGGCTTGATTCTTTCTTGAGGCATTTACTTCACCGCCTCGTCCACTCCTTGTGGTCATTGCCATTACGTGGTTGTTTTGCCCACCTTTAGGATTCACCACCGTGTCACTAGTAGTGCACCCTTTGGGCGAGTATTTAAGAATTGTGAAATTTGTCCAGGTTGTACATCCAAGTTGCGGATGGAAGTATTATATGAAGCTAATTGCGCATCCGAATCTTGATTCTGTTTCATCATTTGTTCAAACATAACTTCGATCCTTCCAAATTCATTGCCCGACGAACTCGACCCTTGTTGTTGATAAGGTGGTGGGTTGTTTGGATGTTGAAACATCGGGGGTCTTTGAAACCCTTGCCCCCAATTACCTTGGCCTCCATTGTTATTGTTCCAATTATTGTTATTTCCACTCTAATTGCAACGATTATTGCCTTGATTGCCCCAATTGCTTTGATTACCCTCATTCCAATTTCTGCCACCTTGGGGTTGATTATTATTGTTCCAATTGCCTCCACCTTGTTGATTATTCCAATTCCCTTGAGATCACCATTGTTGGTTGCTTTGATTTCCTCTATTTTCTTGAAAGTTGTTCACATATTGGCAATCTTCGTCTTGCTCATCATAACATTCATTTGAATACCCAGTACCATCATCATAATTTTCACAAGCTCCTTGTTGTTCCTTTTGCCTTATCTTCATCATGTTTACCCCTTCCATAGCATTGAACTATCTTGGATTTTGTACTTGTTGTAATTGTGCCTTTACTAATTGATTCATGGTTATTGTAAGTTCGGCTATGACTTGGCCATGGTCATGTAACTCTTTGTGCAAGTGTATACCATTTGGATCGCCTTGAGGAACAATCGCCCGACTTTGCCATGCCGATGAAGTATCGGACATCTCATCAAGAACGTCACATGCTTCATTATACGGGAGCATCATGAAGTTGTCTCCCACTAATTGGTTAACAATACATTGGTTTGTAGTGTCGATACCTCTATAGAACGTCTATTGGATCATAACATCATTCATGTCGTTGTTCGTACATTCATTTACCAAGGTTCTAAACGTCTCCCATATTTCATGCAATGGCTTCGTCGGTTCTTGCTTGAAGGCTAAAATCTCATCACAGAGCACCGCCATATGACTCCGGGAGAAGAACATGGCAATGAATTTGTCCGCCAATTCATCCCATGTAGTAATTGAATGATTCGGTAACCTCTCCAACCAATCGACCACTTTACCGCGAAGTGAGAACGGGAAAAGCATCAATGTTAGAGCATCCTCGAAAACATTGGTTTGCTTACTTCCCTAACAAGTATCCACGAATCCCTTCAATTGCTTGTATGCATTTTGATCGGAGGCACCCGTGAAATACCCTCGTTGTTCAAGAAGCGTCCACATCACACTTGTAATTTGGAAGTTCCCCACCCAGATTTGGGGAGGAACTATTGCACTTGCGTAACCTTGGTTGGGAAGAACCCTTGGAGCAACTCTAGGTGGAGGTGGAGGAGGGTCTGGGATTGCATCATTAGGTTTAGCATTTGCGTTTCTACCTCTCCTTGGTATTTGTGGTACCTGGAGTTCCTCTTGTTCTACATCGTCAACCTCCTCCCCCGCGACCACGTTGTCAAGAGGGATATTCCCATTCAAAGTCATTTGTACATGTTGGATTCACACTAATAAAGTTAGTAAAAATAAGGAAAGAGACGCTAAACACTAAACTAGCTACACAAATAGTCGGAAACCGTAAGCTCCCCGGCAATAGCGCCAAAAAGTGATCGTCACAACCTCAACCCTTAGGAAGAGTGGCCACTAACAACTTTTTCCAGATAGTGGTTTTCAGGGTCAATTTCCTCAGGGAGCTTGATATTGGAGTCAAGTATTTGTGAAGACTAATAAAGTGTTGTAACATCTAATTTGGCTTCTAGCATTTTTGGTTTTCTTTGTTTATCAACTAAAGATATTGACTACAATAATGAACTAGATTATGCTAAATTATAATTCTAAGGTGTATGTAATAAGGAGAAAACACTAGGGTCGTAGCACTTGCCTAGGTGACTAATTAACGGGTATAGAGTTTTAATGTGCGGATGACAATATGAGATATATGAATAACCGTTGCACTTTAGTACTCACACTCACACCTCTCAGTAGAGAGAGTGATTTTGCCCAATTGACTCTCTCGAGACCAATTGGGTAGGCTAATTTGCCCAAGCAACTAATGGTTCAAGTAGGGTAATTACTCTCTCGAGGTTTAACCTGTTACTTGGGACTACCATTCTCATGGGTCCATCATAAATCCTTGTTGGGTTGATTGAGAGGTCATAGACTCTCTTTCTCAAGTAGAGTCAAGACCCACTAAGCTAGACTTAGTGTTTGCAACCACCAAATCCAAGTGAAAACATACAATTATCCCAAATACTAAACACCCAATATCATCCAAAAATTAAGCAAAAATACTCATTAATTACCCACTCTAGGGTTAAGCCACAACCCTAGCTAATGAGTTTATCTAGACATGGAAATAGTAGAAAAGGAAGAAGTAATAGTAGAAATTGACATAATAATGAACTACAAATCTAATACACTTGAATCCACATTCAAAACTAAAGAAAATAGCCCAAACTAGGCAAATAAATGTTGCCTCTTCCTCAGATGCTCATACAATATAAAGAACTTAACCTAAAAAGTTAAAATATTCTATTTATACTACCAAGGAAAAACTGGACAAAAATGCCCCCGAGGGTATGTCGCGGACCGCATGAAAATGACATGCAGCAACATAGGGTAAAAGGACTTCAATATTCGAGCTTCAGGATCTTGGAACGCGGACTGCCTAGAAATGCCATGCGGCCGTGTAGGTTGGGTCACACAGACCGCGTAGGAATGTTGCGCGGCTGCACAGTTGATTGTACTTCAATGTTGACTCTCTAATCATTCACCCACGCGGACCGCACTATATTGGTGTGTGGCCGCGTAGGATTTTGCCTTTTAATTTGAGCCTATGTTTCTTTATCATTGCGGACCGCATAGAAATGGATGCGGTCCGCGTGGAAATATGTTTAATCTTACAGGTTCTCTGATCATTACCTGTGCGTCTGCGTGGCAAAATAGGACCGCAGAGGTTCCTTGAACTTGGTTATTTGCAGGATCCTCTTGTGCGGCCACATGATAAAAGGTTGCAGTCCGCACAGGTCATTTAACTCACACTTTAGCTCATCTGTTGACGCTTGGCAGATTTCACTCATTCCCGACCCGATTTATGATCTTTATCATCTAGTCGCTCAACCTTGTAATCAAGCGCAACTTGTAAGCAATTCAGGACTAATCTTTATCAATTTATGCGTAAAGCTTAGGCAAGAAGGGGTATACATCATGTAAAAATCTGTCACGACCCGGATTTTTCCCCGTCATCGGGATCGTGATAGCGCCTACTTGTGGTAGCTAGGCAAGCCAATTCACTCAACATTATCCTGTTCATATCATTATTTTTATACTCATACTTAATAACAAGAGAAATAATTACCCAACTTAATAAATGCGGAAGTCTTTCTAAATAAAGATGAATAATAATAAGGTAAAACACTGATAAAATCCTCTATCCAAGACGTGAAGTCACCAACTCACGAACTACTAAAGAATACTACACATAATGATCTGAAAGAAAATAATATACATTTGTCTATCTCGGAATAATGAGACAACATGAATAAACATAAATAAATAGAAGAGACGCCGGGCCTGCGGACGCCTGCAAGCTACCTCGGTCTCGAAACGCTTAGAAATACCACGAGTACCCTACTGCAGCTGCTGCTCTTGCTCGAAACCTGGACCTGTGCAAAAATGCATAGAAATGCAGTATTAGCACAATCCGACCCCATGTGCTGGTAAGTGCCTAGCCTATCCCGATGAAGTAGCGACAAGCCTAGGACCAGACACTCACATAAACTTGTGCAGTTGTATATATGTACATACCTTAAAGTAACATGATTATCAAGTAATAAAATTAACAAAGAAGTATCATACTGGGGAAAACACAATCAGCAACATATATTAAATCAGTAAAGTAAATCAAAGTATAATGAAACAGATATCATCAAACAAGGAAATATCAAATAGTTGCACGGCATCACCCTTCGTGCTTTTACTCTCATCATCACATCCATGGCACGGCATGATCCTTCGTGCATGGTTCAAATAACAACGACACAGAATGTTCTTTCGTGCATAATCAATATCACAAGGCACGACATGATCCTTCGTGCATAATCAATAACAAGGCACGACATAACCCTTCATGCATAATCAATAAAATAAGGTACGACGTGATCCTTCGTGCATAATCAATAAAATAAGGCACGACATTACCCTTCATGCATAATCAATAAACAAGGCACGACATCACCCTTCGTGCATTATCACTCTTCCTCTCCCAAATAACAATCACAGTTAAGGGCAACAAAATGAAAACAATTAACATGAACCGTCCTAGCAAGGGACACGATAATCATCATAGTAAGGTCCATGCAAGAGAAGCAATAATCAGCTTCACAATAAAGTCCCGGCAAGGAAAAACAATGATCAACTTCACAATAGAGTCCCGGCAAGGGAAAACAATGATCAACTTCACAATAGAGTCCCGACAAGGGAAAACAATAATCAACTTCACAACCCTACAAGGGTTCAAGATTATATCTTAAAAACATACCACAATATATGTCAACAAACGACTCACGGTCATGCTAGACGCCAGTGTATGGATGCTCGTCACCACAACCCATACACCGCACTCGATCACATAGCAAATAGAACATTAATCCTATTCCCTCAAGCTAGGATAGATCAAACATTTACCTCTAAGCCTTGAAGTCCAATTATTCTTCAATTATAGCTTTACGTCGAATTTTAGCCTTCAACTTTCTTGAATCTAATAACAATTGGTTCAATTACTTTAATAAATACTATATAAATTGGTTTCGATGCTTTAAAATGGTTTTCTCAAAGTTTAACCCAAAAATTTCCAAAATGCCCCTGGTCGCACGTGGTTAGAACTCGAGGTTCAGACCAAAATCCGGTTACCCATTCCCTTACGAGTTCAATTATATGATTTGTTTCAAAATCGGACATCAAATCGAGGTCCGATTCCCCAATTCATGAAAAACCTAGGTTCTACCCAAAAACAAAAAATTCTACCATGAAAACCTTTGATTTCTCTTGAAAAACATGTTTAATGATGTTAGGAATTGAAAGAATTAAGTAAAAACTGACTTACAAGTGTTTTGGAGTGATTTTGCTCTTGGAGAATCGTGTGTGCTGTGTTGGGTTTTGAAAGAATGAAGAAAAGAGGTGAAAAATTCGTTTAAGTATTAGATTGCACAGCTGCGATTATGGGAATTGCGAACGTTTGTTTGCAATTGCGAACATAGCAGGTTTTGGATTGTTGCTCTCGCATTTGCGAGAAAAAGTTCGCATTTGTGAACTCTGGCCCAAGTCTGCCAGTCTCGCAGTTGCGAGATGTTTTTCACATTTGCGAACTTGAGGCTTCCTGCGCAGGATTGCATTTGCGACCCATTGTTCGCATTTGCGAACCCAGGCCATCTGAGGGACTTTTCACATTTGCGACTAGTTGTTCGCTTTTGCGAACTTAGCATGATCTTGGAACACTTCGCAATTGCGAGTATTTCTTCGCACTTGCGAAGATATCAGCTGGGGCAAAATACCAGCTGTGTTATTTTTCAAAATTAACTCCAACGGCCTATCAAATCTTTACCCGAGCCCTCGGGCTCCAAACCAAACATGCACACAACTTCAAAAACATATTACGAACGTGCTCGTGCGATCAAATCGCCAATATAACATCGTTTTCATCAAATCAAGCCTCAAGTTCATGATTATTTTCCTTTAACTTCATAAACTTTCAAATTTGGAACTCAAGGTTCAAAACACATCAAACGACATTCAAATGTCGCCAAACTTTGCAGAAAGCACTTATATAATATTTAAGACATGTACCGGGCATTGGAACCAAAATACGAGCCCGATACTATGGTCGTTTAATCCATTTTCATTTAATAATTTCAGTAAAAACAATTTAACAGAAAAAATCATATCTTGGGCTCTAGGCCTCAGAATTCGACTCGGGACGTATGCCCGAGTCCCATATTTTCCTACGAACCTTCCGGGACCGTCCGATCTCGGGTCCGGGTCCGTTTACCAAAAATGTTGACCAAAGTCAACTATATCAATAGTAATATCAATTTTCTTCAAAATTTTCATAGAATTCACATATTCTAGCACAAAATCTTTCCGGCTACATGCCCGGACTATGCACGCAAATCGCGGCAACATAAAATGAGGTTTTCAAGGCCTCGAGAGCACGAGGCAAATGAGGAAAACAAGTGATGACCCTTTGGATCGTCACATCCACCACCTCTAAAACAACTATTCATCCTCAAACGAACAAGAGAAAGAAGTACCTAAGTTGGGGAAAAGATGAAGATAACGATTCCGCATATCGGACTCGGACTCCCAAGTCGATGCCTCGGGAGGCTGACCTCTCCACCGAACATGAACAGAAGGGAAACTCTTGGATCTGTATTGACGAACCTGTCGGTCCAGTAGCTATTGGCTCCTACTTATAGTACAAGTACTTGTCCAACTGGACAGTACTGAAATCTAACACATGTGTGGGATCGTCGTGGTACCTCCGAAGCATAGATACATGAAAAACTGGATGTACGGCTGATAAGCTAGGTGGCAGTGCTAGTCTGTAAGCCACCTCTCCCACTCGGTCCAGAATCTCAAATGGACCAATATACCTAGGGCTGAGCTTGGCCTTCTTTCTGAACCTCATCACGCCCTTCATAGGCGATACCCGGAGCAATACCCGCTCACCAACCATGAAGTCTACATCTCGAACCTTATGATTTGCATAAGTCTTCTGTTTAGACTAAGCTGAATGCAATCTCTCCTAGATAGTCTTGACCTTGTCCAAGGCCTCCTGAACTAAGTTTGTACCTAACAACCGAGCCTCTCCCGGCTCCAACCATCCGACTGGAGACCGACATCGCCTACCATACAACGCCTCATACGGGGCCATATGAATTCTAGACTGGTAGTTGTTGTTGTAGGCGAACTCCGCTAATGGTAGAAACTGGTCCCACGAGCCTCCAAAATCAATGACACAGGCTTGGAGCATGTCCTCTAGGATCTAAATAGTCCTCTCGGACTGGCCGTCCATCTGATGATGAAAAGCTGTACTCAACTGGACCTAGGTGCCTAACTCTTGCTGGACCGCTCTCCAAAAACGCGAGGTAAACTGCGTACCCCGATCTGAGATAATAGACACCGGCACCCCATAAAGGCGAACAATCTCCCTAATGTAAATCTCTGCTAACTTCTCCAATGAGTAAGAGACAGATACTAGAATGAAATTTGCTGACTTGGTCAACCTATCAACAATGACCCAAATAGTATCAAATTTCCTCCGAGTCAAAGGAAGTCCAGTAATGAAGTCCATTGTGATCCGCTCCCATTTCCACTCGGGAATTTCAATTCTCTGGAATACACCACCAGGCCTCTGGTGCTCATATTTCACCTGCTGACAATTTAAACACCGAGCGACATACGCAACGATGTCCTTCTTCATCCTGCACCACCAATAGTGCTGCCGTAAATCCTGATACATCTTCACGGCGCCCGGGTGAATAGAATACTGTGAACTGTGGGCCTCTGCTAGGATCAACTCTGGAATCCCCTCCACATTGGGCACACAAACGCGCCCCTGCAATCTCAATACTCCGTCATCCTCTAGAGTTACCTTCGTAGCACCTCCTCGCTGTACAGTATCACTCAAGTCACGCAAATGAGGATCATCAAATTGCCTCTCATGGATACGCTCTAATAGAGAAGAACGAGCGACCATGCAGGCTAATACCCTGCTAGGCTCAGAAATGCTTAGTCTCACAAACTGGTTGGCTAAGGCCTGGACATCTAGAGCAAGTGGTCTCTGACTGACCGGAATGTATGCGAGACTACCCATGCTGGCAGACTTTCTACTCAACGCATCGGCCACCATATTGGCCTTACCTGGGTGATATAGGATAGTAACATCATAGTCCTTCAGCAACTCTAACCATCTCATCTGTCGCAAATTCAACTCCTTTTGCTTGAATAAGTACTGTAGACTTTTGTGATCGGTGTACACCTCGCACGCCATACCATAAAGATAATGCCTCCAGATTTTTAAGGCATGAACCACTGCTGCCGGCTCAAGATCATGAACCGGATAATTCTTCTTATGGATTTTCAACTATCTCGAAGCATATGGAATAACTTTACCATCCTGCATCAATACCGCTCCAAGCCCCATACGGGATGCATCACAGTAAACTGTATAAGGTCCTGCTCCCGTAGGTAGTATCAACACTGGTGTTGTAGTCAAAGCTGTCTTGAGCTTCTGAAAGCTCTCCTCACACTCATCTGACCACTTGAACTGAGCACTCTTCTGGGTCAACCTGGTCATCGGGGCTGCAATAGAAGAGAATCCCTCTACAAATCGACGGTAGTAACCTGCTAACCCCAAGAAACTCCGGATCTCGGTCACTGAAGCTGGTCGAGGCCAATTCTGGACTGCTTCAATCTTCTTTGGGTCCACCTGAATACCCTTCACTGATACGATATGACCCGGAAATGCCACCAAACTCAACCAGAACTTACATTTCAAAAATTTGGCATATAGCTGATTATCCTTCAGAGTCTGAAGAACCACTCTGAGGTGTTGCTCGTGCTCTTCCTGGCTGCGAGAGTATACTAGGATATCATCTATAAAGACTATCACGAATAGATCTAGATAAGGCATGAATACCTGATTCATCAACTCCATGAATGTTGTTGGAGCATTAGTCAACTGAAAGACATGACTAAGAATTCATAGTGCCTATATCTAGTGCGAAAGGCTGTCTTAGGAATGTCAGCCGCCCTGATCTTCAGCTGTTGGTAACCCGACCTCAAGTCTATTTTTGAAAACACCCTCACTCCTAGCTGGTCAAATAAATTGTCAATCCTCGGCAATGGATACTTGTTCTTTATCGTCACTTTGTTTAATTGTCGATAATCAATACACATCCGCATCGAGCCATCCTTCTTCTTCACAAATAACACAGGTGCACCCCAGGGAGAAACACTAGGCCTGATAAAGCCATTTTGTAGAAGGTCATGCAGCTGATCTTTTAACTCCTTTAACTCTTGTGAGGCCATATGATAGGGTGGAATAGAGATAGGCTGAGTGCCCGGTGCCAGATCGATACAGAAATCAATATCCCTATCAGGTGGCATGCCCGGCATGTCTGAAAGGAAAACCTCGGGAAACTCCCGTACAATAGGAACTGAATTAATAGAAGGACTTTCTGTGCTGAAATCACGAACATATGCCAAATAAGCTAGACACCCCTTCTCGACCATGCGTCGAGCCTTAACATAGAAAATAACAGTGCGGACGGAGTGGCCTAAGGTCCCCCTCCACTCTAGTCGGGGTGATTCTGGCAAGGCCAAGGTCACTATCTTGGCATGACAATCTAAGATAGCATGATACGGGGACAACAAGTCCATCCCCAATATGACATCGAAATCCACCATGTCTGATAGCAATAAATCAACATGGTTCTCAAGACCCCCGAATATAACTACGCACGAACGATGCACCCGGTCGAGTACTATAGAGTCACCCACTGGTGTAGACACATAAACTGGGATATCCAGGGCATATCTAGGCACGGCCAGATACGGTGCAAAGTAGGAAGACACATATGAATATGTAGACCCATGGTCAAATAATACTGAAACACCTCTATCACAAACAAGAATGGTACCTGTAATCACAGCATCTGATGCCTCTACCTCTGGCCTAGCTGGTAAGGCATAAAATCGGGGATCAACACCTCCCCTATAAGCTACGTCTCTAGGACGGTCATCCACTGGCTGACCTGTACCTCTGGTTGGACAGTCTCCACCTCTACGGCCTCGACCTCCACCTATACGATCTCTACCCCCGCCTCTGGCTGGCTGAGCAGGTTGTGGGTCAGTTGGGCCCTGAATCATGGGACGAGGACCCCGGTGCTGAGTGTTGCCCGTCTCTCGAGGGCAAAACCTGACAAGATGACCTGGGTTACCACAACCGTAACAACATTTAGGCTGATGGGACTGCTGGCCCTAACGACCTGAATGGCCCCCACGAACACTCTAAAGAGATTGAGCACTAATAGGAGGCTGATCTGAACACTGCTCACGAACCCCACAATCACCTGGACCACCTTGTGAAGCCTGGAGGGCTGACTGAAAAGGTCTGGAAGACTGGCCCCTATCATAAGAATCCCTGCCTACAAAAGAAGTACCACTAAATCTGCCGGAATGGCGAGGCCTCTTGTCTGAAGGATAACCACCTCCCCGAGCAAGAACTATCTCAACTCTACGAGCTGCATTAGCTGTCTTCTGAAAAGATATATCACTCCCAACTCCCATAGCCATCTGAAGTCTAATCGGCTGATTTAGCCCATCTATAAACCTACGGACCCTCTCCCGATCTGTGGGGAGTATCACAACTGCATGACGTGCCAGATCAACAAACCTCATCTCATACTGGGTAACAGTCATAGTACCCGGCTGGAGACGCTCAAACTGCCTCTGAAGTGCCTCCCGCTGAGTAACAG